>CAUYSK010109174.1:0-51196 GCA_963575035.1 Avahi laniger | reverse complement strand
AATGATCAGGGTTCTCAGAGGAGGGTCATTCTGAGGGTTGCGTAGGAAGGGGATCACTGGAAGGGAGTGAGGCTGGAGGCCGGGAAACGGGCAGGAGTCTACCAAAATAGTCAGGACGGGGTGCTAAAGCCTGAGGCCACGTGGCTGAATGAGATGACCGGCTGTGGGGGTAGGGGTGAGGTAGCCCCAGAGAGAGACCCCTGCTGTGGTTCTCCCCACCTCCAGCCCCCACCTCTCAGTCATGTGTCTGCAGCCTCCAGTGCATCCGCCTGCCTGCACCTCTCCCACCAGGTGTCCCTCAGACAATTCCCGCTCATCGCACCCCTCGGAGCGATGAGGTTTTCTTCCAGGTTTTCTTCATAGCACCCTAGAAACCCTGCAGCCTTCCAGCCCGTCATCAGCTCCTCTCCCTCCCTCCTCCACCCACTCAGTCACCGGGGGTTGCTGCTTTCACCCTCAAAGACCCCCAGAGCTGCCCCTCCCTGTCATTCCCCAGCCGCTCTCCTGTTCAACCTCTTCCGTCTATTGCTCAAATCCCTATGATCTTCCCTGTGGCAACCACTACCAGAGCCATTTGCCCTGTTCATTGTTCAGAGGACCCTGAAGTTATCAAGGTGTCAGGCAGTGGTGTGCCCACCTCCAGGGACAAATCAATTTTGGTTTAGACCGGCATTCTTAACCCTGGCCGCACGTTAGAATTACTCCAGGGGGTTTTTAAGAACTCAGTGGCCAAGCCAACCACCACCTGAAATTCTGATTCAATGGATCAGGTGTAGGACTCGGGCATTTTACATATATATATACACGCACTCTCACACACTCAGTAGAATCTCACTGAGATTTACATTTTTTGTGTATGTATATAAATCTCCCACAGTGATTCTATTATGCAACCAGAGTTAAGATCCGTTGCTCTAAATCAGCGGTTCTAAAAGTGTGGACCCTGCACCAGCAGCATCGACATACCTGGGAACTTGGACCCCACCCCAGGTCTACTGAATCAGAATTTTGGGGGTGAGGCCCAAATAGCTGTGGTTTAACAAACCTTCCAGGTGATTCTGATGCACTTTCAAGTTGGAGAACCATCTGATTAAACTAATCATGGAAATCCCATTCCGTTTGCTAATGATTGGTTTTCAGTGGGCCTATGACCAAGTTCTGGTCAATGAAGCATGAAAGAAAGTCTTCCAGGAGGGTTTCTGGGGGAAAATATTTCCTCCCTGACAGACAGAGGGGGCCACATTAAGAGAAAGCTCTTCCCCCAACACATACACTTTCTGTAGGGGAGGGGACCTGTTTTCATGTGAAGCTGTGATGCTGGGAGCTATGGCAGTAATCTTGGAGCCATGAGGAGAAAGTGGAGAGAATCACAGGGAAGTTAATCCAGAACCTAATGTTGTGCTGCCAGATTAACCTCTCCTGGAACTTCCCAATATTCATATTTGATGTGAGATCACCAAATATCATTTTTGTTTAAGCTACTCTGAATTGCATATTTTTCTTACTTGCAGCCCAAAGCATTCTAACTTCTATAGCCTCCTAACTATTGTCCAGAGCTCTAGGCTCTCCCTTTCAAATCCATCCTGCTGTTAAGAACTGTGAAGGGTCTTAGATTTGATCCTACTTACAAGCTAACAGCATGGATGCCGGCAAAAAGCATGGGACTTCTGGGTCAGAGGCAAAAGACTATGACTCATGGTACGGCAAGCGTCATATTTGCATCAGTTCCCCATCTTGAAGTCCCACGGGCATGACACTAGGGGACCCTACGGCACCTGCACATACAATAGGTTGCATTACAGGAGCACTCAAAGCCAAGAGCCCAAGAAAGCAGCAGGCAGCAAACAACAAACAAGTTCTGCTTCTCTCCTCCCAGGGAGGGACTGTTACACAGTAGTCACACTGTGGTCGCCTTGCCCTAGTTAGTTACCTGTATGACCAGCTACAGAACTGCCCGGGTTCCAGGAAAGAGATAAGCCTTGCAGTCTGGCACTCTCAGCGAGAGCATGCAGGGAGTGCGGATCCCATGGCGAATGGGCTCTCCAACTCCTGCATGTAGCTCCCACCCGGAGTGCCCAAATGTCCATGGCGCAGTCACCTAAGTCCTTTCCTCATGTACCACTGTCTGAGCTGGCTCCTGGACCTTAATCACTGCCTTCCCATTTACGGCTGAAACCTATCACGCCCTCCAAAAAAACACTCTGATTGTGCCCCAGCAGCTGAAGGATGCTCACCAGGTGCTCCTCTTACCACTGTGCAGAATCCACTTCTTGTCCTGCATCACTGTTTTCCGGACTTTCATCTTCCACCAGGCCCCTCCTCTCACCTCTTTGAATTTATGCTTCAGCGAGAGTCTCAGTCTTGCTTCCCCTTTGGCTCTGCTCATCCTGGGCTCTGCATTGTCCAGGTCAGTCCTTGTGTCCTTTGGTCTCTTACAGCCAGCATACCGGGCTTCCATCGGTCCAGAAGGAGGATTCACACAAGTGGCTCCCAGCTGCCTCCTGAGCACGCACCACTCCTCACCCTGGAATCAAGGCCTCCACACCTGCCTCCAGTTTCCTTCACCGCAGTATCTCCAACTAGCCCTCTGCAGTCTATGCACTACCCGTGTTTCCTGGACTATGTGGTTTTCTCCACCCCATCTGTGGTTTTTTCCCTTTATACCTTTTCTCATGTCCATCGCTGGGCTTAGAATGTGCTCTCCCTGCCCAGTCTCCTCCTGGGGAAGCCCTAGCCCTCCCTCGGGCCTCTCTGAGACGCACGATGGCAGCGAAGCTCTGTATGGTGCTCTCCCAGCTGGACAGGCTCTCTGCCTGCTTTCAACCCCCAGGAGCCGTGAACTTCTCTTATGGTTCTCATCTTGCCAGTCTCCTGTCACAGTCCTCTAGGGCTGGTCTCCTCCCTGCTGCAGCATAAAAGCTCACAAAAGCAGGGACTACATGACACTCTCTTTTGTCTCCATTCCTGACCCGAGTACTGTTGCTAGCTCTGTAACTAGTAGGATGGTTTCTCCCCAGAAATGTATTTGAACACGACGGCTGCTTTTTCCTGACTGAAGCAAATGACAAAGCCCTGCTGTGAGCTGTATCACCGCCATGCTAGTCCATTTTTCTGCCACCTTAGATACCAGGGGAGGGATGAAGCCTTCATGTCACTGGAACCGATGGCATTTGTTAAGTCAGCCAAAGGGCAAATAGGCAACACGTAATTCTCTAGGGAGAACATGTTGTGATCAGGGTGAGCAAACTCCTACAGACCTTCCCAAACTGCGGGCTGAGAATGGATTTCAGGAATGCCTAGACGCCTCAGCCCTGGGGGTAGCTAGGTGGGACCTGGACTGGGCTGACCCCAGTGGGCTGTAAAGGTATCACTTTCTGCACATTTATGAGAATAAAAAGGCCAGAAAGCCCTGCTTTTGGGGTGTCAAATTCCTAGACCTCACAGGCCTAGTGTCTTGAGGGCTTGATTCTGCAAAGGTTTAGCCTGTCACACTCATGAGCACCAAATAAAGGGATTTGTAAATGAAACGAGAGGAGTTGGGAGGGGAATGGGCTGTGTTGAAAAGTGTGACGGAAGTTTGCGACGGATTGGGACCAGGGTGGAATGGATTAGAAGGAACGAGAATGGAGGCAGGTCTAGCATGAACTGCGGCAAGAACGGGGCAGTGGCTGAGAGAGGGAATGTGTGAGAATGGGGGACTGTGATGGGGGTGTCAGGCTTTCCCCAAAAAGCCAGCTGACTCCTGGCTGTTTCCTGCCTCCATCCTCCCCAGCATCCTGATGGATGGATTAGCACAGGTAAACTTTCCCAGGCTGTGTCCAAACAGCATGATGAAAATCAGCCCCGGCCAGCGGACTCTACTTCGGGCCATGTCTGCCATTGATCCAGCTCGGGAAAGCCCATTCATCATGAGAAGCTGACGCTCCCCGACCTACTGTCTAATTTTTGCTTTATTCCGCAGCACGGCATGGGACTTCGGGATCCCCCACTCTCCCCGACGCCCAGCGACCTGCTTATATTCCCACACTGAGCGTGGCCCCCGCGTCCCTCCCTCTCGGCCTTCCTGGGCCTGCACCGTGTGCGTGGCTCTCTGCCGGCCCTTTTTGCTCCCAGTGCCACTGGACTCTTCTGCCTTCCCGAGTCCCTCTCTCAGCTCCGTGTCCTTTCCAATTTAAGCTGAAATCAGACTTCTTCTCCCTTGCCTTTGCTTTCCCACCTCGCGTGGCCTCTCTTGTCATTTATTATTTAATGCAATCACTGTATTATGTATGCACAAGAACCCTTTCTGAATATGGCCGGCATGAAAAAAATTAGAACCCAAACCAGAAGCAAACTACCTTCTTCTTAGCCAGCCTCGGAGCTCCATTGTCATTCTGCTCCAGTCCTGGGCAAGGCCCCCAGAGACACCAGCCAGCAAGCACAGGTCTGACCGACAACCCTGCAACCCAAGCAACAACTTCTCGGGTTGGAAACCATGGAAGATTTCCATGCGACTTTCTGCAGATACCCTTTTTGCAAGAGATGCCTTCCTGAAGGTGGATGTTTGAATGAAATTCCATGTCACTCCAAGTATAATATGGTGGGCACAAAAGATGATTGTTTCAGGGACCCAGGTTCTACTCTTTAATGGTCATTATCAACTTATTCCTGGTCCCTGAGCAAGCCCTTTAGCCTCTCTAGACCTCCATGTCCCCATCTATAAAACAAGGGAGCCAGACCATGGCTCCTCAAGTTCCTTTCAATGTGAAAATTCTAAAAATTTTATTTACTCAGTGATCTGCATGATTCCATTGGAGAACCATTCCTATAGTTAAAATTCAGCTCTCTCTTAATCAAATTATGGAGGCCTTGCTACACTGCTGCTCCTCAGAAGGGAATTTAGGTTAACCTGGTGAATGCCTCATTTTATACATGAAGTGGTCAAGGCCCAGAGAGGAGAAGCAGCTTACCCAAGGTCACACAGCAAGTGAGGGGCAGAGTCAGATTCGAATTCATAACACCTGGCCCCAGACTACTATTTTTACCTTGTGTGGTGCTTTTAAGCATGACTGCCAATATTTTGACCCTTCTTCCATCAAAAAGTGGGTCTATGTCCCCTGCTTTTTATTTGAATGGGTCTTTTAATCCTTCCGCCAATAGAGTATTTGGAAGTAATGCTATATAACCAATGAAGCAAGGGCATATAAGGCCATACAGCTTTTACCTGGCTCTCAAAGAACATCTATTTGCTCTTAGAGCCCTGAGCCTTCGTGCAAGAAGTCCAACAGTCCTGGGAACTCCAGAAGCCACATGTAGGCACTCTTGACAACTGTCCCAGCTCAGCCTATCCATTAGCCAGTCAGCCCGGCTGCCAGACATATGAGTGAAGATACTGTATTGGAAGTGGATACTCCAGTCCCCAGCAGTTGGAGACACCCCCATTTGAGTCCTTTCCCTGAAGCCCCCAGATACCGTGGAGCAAAGAAGAGCCACCCCTGTGTCCTTTTCTAACTCCTGACCCACAGAATCCAAAAGCACAATAAAATAGTGGTTGTTTTATGCCACTATGTTTGGGGTGGTTTTTTACATAGCCATAGATAGCCCAAACAGTTAGTAAACTCTCACACTGGCTAATAATGGATCTAGGACTCCCTGCCCCTGAGTGACCAATGTCATAAGTTTGTAACTTGCAGCTCACTTGCTGACGGTGGAGAGAGGTAGCCTCTGCCTCCTCGTACCCTCGTACCCTCCAAACTGCCTCACTGCCGTCAATTCACGCAGGCCCCATCCCATGCCCAGGCAACGTCCTCCTCTCTCCTCCTACAGTCCTTTGATTATACCACGAACGGCAGGCTCATCACACTGGATAGCAACTGGTTTGTTCATTCTCCACTAGACTGTGAGCTCTACAGGGGCACGATTGTGTTCTGTGCATTTCCCCAGGCCAGTGCCTAGCACATAGTAGGCAAGAAACTAATGTGTATGGAAGGAAACTCACAAAGACCATGTGGCCAGCTGCTGACCCTGACCCCTGATAACAAGCTCCAGACCCAGAACCTCCTCCTGGTCCTCCTCCATGCAGGGCACAGTTGTTTGCCGTGTGGACACACTCCATCTGCTTTCCATCAACCCAAGAACAGGAAATGGAAAATGCTTTGTGCTACCTGGGGTGTGGGGCATGTGGAGGGGGGACAAAGTAAACCAGAGGGAACTCGGCCACCTGGGACTGGGAGCAGAAGAGAACCGAACCATTCCAGAGAGGCAGGCGTATATTTTGTAGTTGTTGCATTTGTGAGCGTGCATGCCCTGAAACCCTGGTTAATTTTCTTGTTCAAACACCGGTTAGAAATTGTTGGCTGTGGGAGAAATACCATCCTTCATCAGTTTCTGTTATAAACTTTGCAACTTCAAGGTCTGATTCATGGAGAGCTGGAAAAGTTCCTGGTTGCTAAGAGACCAGAGAGCAAATTACCGGCTCACAAAAGACCCAGCTAAGGCCAGCAAAAAGAAAATAAAATAAAACAAGATGGGGAATGGGCATCTTCAAAATAAAGTAAGGTAAATAAACTGGAGAGGAGAATGTCCGATTGGAAAAGACAATTATAAATATTCTTCATGCTGAAATAAGATGCGCTACAGGGAGCTAGACTGTGTTTTTGTCACTTGAAGAAAACAGCAGGGGACCCCCTTTCCAGTGCTGAAATTCTGGATCTATGAGTCAGAGAGAAAAACAAACTGTCCCAGTTGATAAGAAGGCAAAAAAAAAAAGGGAACTAGGCTGCCTCTTTCATGAGCTCTCCCTGCCAGGACCACGAATGGGCTGCCTGCAGCTGTGGCCCAGAAACATCCCTGCGAGCAAACAAAACCCTCCCTCCAGGACAGGGTCCTGATCACTACTGGTCAGAGGCCCCTGCACTACAACAAAGGGTGTTGACCCCCACAGGAGTTGGCCAGACACTTGGGGATCCCACCAGGTATAAGCCAAGGGTGAGGATCATCTGGAGCTTGTAATAGGAAGGAGCAAAGAAAAAAGTACCAAATGGGTCCCAGTATCTAGTTTGTCAGAGTGCCCATATAGCTATGATTTTTAGTAATTTCTTTTCAGGCCAGATGATTGAGTAAAATATTGTATTCAAATTCTTTTTAATGGCCAGACACGCACGCCTATAATTCTAGCACTTTGGAGGGCCGAGGCCAGAGGAACCAGATCAGCCTGAACAACATATCAAGGTCCCATCTCTATAAAAAAAGTTTTAAAAATTAGCAGGGCATGGTAGTGCACATATAGTCCCTAGCTATTCTGATGGCTGAGCCAGGAGGATCTCTTGAGCCTAGGAGTTGGAGGAGACCCTGTCTCAAAAAAATTTTTTTTCATTCTTTTTAGTGATGAAGAGAAAAAGCATGCCAATCTCTTATCTCTGGTGGAAACTCAGCCCCATAGACAGAAAGTCTTCCTAAGTCCCCACCACTTAGCTAGAAAAATAGTAGGAAAATCCGCCAGGTGGAAATTACCAGCCCCTTGAGGGAGAAGTTTGAAAAGCTTAGCTGATTGTGGAGGAGTCACAGTTGTCTGGGTTTTGGAGGTCAGAGAAGAAATAAAATGGGACAAAAAAAAAAAAGTGGAGGGTTGGGGGGAGAGATGGGGGAATATGGAAGTAGAAATTGAGAGAAAAGGGTGTGTGTCGGGGAGTTACGGAGTGATACGCCTAAGCTACGTGACTGAACAATTTCCACTTATCGATATTTGTTGTCCAGCAAAAGGATTCCAGAATATGATGGATGCAACAAGCATGAAATAATCTTTAGGGGAAAAATTACAATTCCTCACATGGCAGCTCCCTCCAGATCTTTTCTGACAGTCTTGTTTGTCAGACTTCCCAACAGTGTGCAACGGCTATGTTTTAGGCAGGACCAGCAGCCTTCTGAGAAAGACTCTACTATTTTCCCAAATATTCAGTGCCTCTCCCTGAAGGAGGAATAGATACTTCCTCTCTGGCATTTACAGCTGGGACCATAAGTCTTGTTTTGGCCCATGAAATGTGAGCAGAAGTCACATGTGTCACTTTCTAGTATAAGTTTTAAGAGCATGTGGTTCTCTGGCTTTTCTTCTTCCAGCTGTCACCAGAAATGTTCTAGATAGTTCCTTATCCAACAGCCATGGTTCCTGAGAGAGGAAAGCACGGAGCAGAGCTACAGCTGGATCGCAACGGACACGGAGCCAAGGTGAGAAATAAAGCCCTGTTGTACGCCAGAGATTTGTGGGGTCATCTGTTGCTGCAGCAAAATACAGGCGATCTGAATAACACACACCTCCCAGGGGCCTAAACGGCGGTCACGTGGTCCTCACCCATGCTTTCTCACCACCTGGCCACAGTCTCACGCTAGGAGAAAGTCACTGTGCTCCAGGTGGCCGTCTTAGTTCAGACGCGTTGCCTGGCTGATTCCGGGAAGCCAGGGCCGGAGGCGTTGCTGCCGAGTGCAGTTCGGGTCCCTAGGACCCGGCACAGGCAGTGCAGGGAGCAGAGGAGACAGAACGGCAGACTTCACCTTGGAAACGCCACATTGGAGCTGGCTCAGCAGTTCTAATTTGACAAAAAAATCCACAAAAACAAAATGGGAACACTAGACCTTCTTGTTCTCACCTTTAGAACTTTAGAGAGTGTTGATTTAAAAAAAAAAAAAAAATCAGCCAAAAACTAAACCCGACTCCCCAAAGCCAAGGGACATAACATATAATTATCGAAAAACATATCGACTCTTCCCCCCCATAGCCCACCCCACCCCACCCTTAGGGCTGCTCTTGCCTCCAAAGCTCTCTCTCCCTTTTCCGGCCCCACAACCCCAGCCTACACCTCTCGCCCTCACCGTCTATTTTCCCAGCTCCTTTCCCTTCCTTCTCTTTCATGTGTTACTTCCGGTTCTCCTCCGCATCCATCACCCCAGCCTGCACGTGAGACCGAGGGAGCAGTGCTGGCCAAATACCACCCCGTTAGAGGGGTGGAGGAGAAGGAAAGGCTCTGAGGTCCTAACCAGTGTGGTACACACAGCCACATGGGCAGCGAAGGTAGGAGACCAGCCTCTGTGGCAGCAGAGAGGAAGTGATGAGAACCTTTTTCTAGAACATTGTGGAAAGGCGGGGTCTGGAGCAATCACTGACCGGGGGGCAGGCTGTGGCCCCAGCTGTATATCTGGTTCCTGAGACCACTGCAGGGAGCTGCGCTGAGCCAGGATTAGACAAGCCGATCCCCAGAAAGGCGCCAAGCCAAAGAGGAGGGTTGAGCACTTAATGGGATATCGAATGGGACTTTTCCTGCAATCTCAGAATTTCAGCCCCAAAGAGGAGGACAGGAAAAAAAAGTTTCAGAAAGAAAGCGACCACAGCATACCTGCAGGATTTATTCAAAGGTGAGTGATCCAATCCTGCCACCCTCTACCACCCCAAGAGAACACTAGAAGAGTTGAGTCCGTTGAAATAGAGGAATTTCTAAGAGTAGGGAGTTGTCAGCCCAGTGGGAAAGGCTGAGATGTTTCCCCATCCCTCCCTTTCCCCATGAAGGCAGGAGGGAGACGCTTCACTGCACAAGCGAAGCGTGGACATCCGGGAGAACAGCTGGGAGTTCGGGAGGCCTTCAAGAGGGAGAGAGTGCATGCAGTGCCCAGCTAAAGGCTTGCTGGGCCACAGAAACCAGTAGACTGACAGGGGTGTCCCCTGGGCAGGCACCTGGGGAATGTCCTTGCCCTTTCCCCCTGGTTCTGGAACAGGGAGGCTGGCACCTGCTTCTTGTCCAGAGAACTATAGAGGAATGTGGGAAGTTAGCCGAACTGGCCTGCAGTGGCAGAGGGACAGAGAGGACATGAGAGGGTCTTCCCTCTCATCTGGGCCACATGGCTGCTGTGGGCTGTGTCCCTACTCCAGCAGTCTGAGATAGGGGAGCCCAGAAACTAGAGCAAGGTGGTGGGGAGGGTGGTAAAAAGCAGAGTAGGCCCCCTGCCCACGGCAAGTCCTGGCTCCCGTTTGAGCTGAGGAACAGGGAGGGCGGAAGTCTTGAGCTGGGGATGAGATGGAAGTTTCGATTCAGCCAGGGCTGGACCTTTCATTTTTTTATTTTTTTGTGGGGGAGGGGTGGGACTGGACTTTTTAATGCCTGAAAGTGAGCTGAGGACAAGATAAGCCAAAAGAAGACTAGTTATTATAACTGAAAGTAGCAAACAAGCCATGGGCTCTGCCTGAAGCAACTCCAGGGGATGAGGAAGAGAAATGGCAACAGAGAGCTGGAAAGCAATAGTTGGAGAAAAATAAAGCCACTTCCTAATTGTACCCCATTGGGTCATATTGGTCAAAAAACCAATTACAATAGGGGGGGAAATTTACCCGAAAGAGAAATGCTGTCTAGAGAGTGCGTATCTTAAACAACTATTATTGATGAGGGCTGTCAAAGGACTTCCATCTTCCATGCCATTGGATATACATTCTCCGGGAGGACAGGGGCCTGAGGGGAGGGGGATTGGCTCTGGGAAGGGGGAGGGGTGCGTGGAAAAGACTTAGACATTTCAAAGTTTTGTTACCCTCCAATGTTTGATCAGACCAACAAAATATTATTATTTAATATTTTATTTATTGTATTTTATTATACATATTTATTTATCAATATGTATATATCTTTATATTATTAACACTATATTATTATTTAAAATAATATTTATCTAGGATAAGGAAGAATGGAATGAAACGAAGTGACTTTTTTCCTTGGGGGGCAATAACGAAGAAAAGTCTAGAAGCGTTGAGTTAGCGGGATCCACAGCATTCCACCCAAATCCAGAGCTGGTGTTTAGATAACATTTTTCTGGCTCCAAATAGAATTGCTCTCACGGAATTTTCTTTGCTATCCTGTCTGTTGAGGACTTTATCCTCTGTCTCACAAGGTGTCCTTTTTGTAAGGACCCGGAGGAGAACTTCCTTTCAGGTTTTACTATAAAGAAAAGCAGTGCTTCTCCTGGATAAATGGTTTGTTTATCTTTTATGTTTTATCTTTTATGTGATTTGCTATGCACATCTCAAATTAAATCAAGTTTCCCTTTTTGCTTTGGTCACAGGGGAACTCAGGACACCTCTTGTAACATCCATAGGACTAGGCCATATGCATGTCTGGGACTTCATCTTAACTGTGCTTTTACTATTCTTCTACTTTTAACTTTGTCCCAATTCTCTAAACTATGCTTTAACTCTTTTCCATTTCATGTATTTTATAAGCCCTCTAAAATCCTTCGTGGAATAGTGGGGTATAAATGTATAAAGAAAAACATTACTTCTCCCTCCAAAGTTTTCTCTCCACTCACTGTTATCAAATCTATCCTTATGCACTTGTTTTTTTTTTTTTAACTCAGTACACAACTGAAATGTTTTTTATTAGGTTTTATTTTCATCTTAGTTTTCCAGGATATCTTAAAAACTGATTCTGGGCCAGGTACAGTGGCTCACGCCTGCAATCTCAGCACTTTGGGAGGCCAAGGCAGGAGGATCGCTTGACCAGTCTGGACAACATAGTGAGACCTGATCTCTACAAAAAATTTTAAAGTTAGGTGGGCACAGTGGCATGTGCCTGTAAGCCTAGCCACTTGGGAGGCTGAAGCAGGAGGATTGTTTGAGCCCAGGAATTCAAGGCTGTGGTGAGCTATAATCGCACCACTGCACTCCAGTCTGGGCCTCAGGGCAAGACCCTTATCTCTTAAAACAACAATAACAACAACAAAAAACCTGATTCTGTGATCCAACATGTTTGCAAATTTTGTGTTATTCGTAGTGTCAGTAAGCAGCCTCCCATGCCTTCATCCAAGTCACTGATAGCAATGTCGAATGGGACAGGGCAAAGACAGATCCCTGTGGCATGCCACTAGAGACCTCCTTCCAGCCAGTATCCATGCGCTAGTCACCTTTTTCTTTTGATATGATTAAATTAGTGGTTAATCCATCACATTTCTACCACCTGTCCACTGGGATGGCAAAAAGACTTGGTCAAATGCCTCTCTGGACTCCAAGGAGCCTCTGCCCAAGCATTCCTCAGACCTGTTACTCTTAATATCTGTCCCCAAAAGGAAGTAGACTGCCACTGAATGCCAGGAACTCAACTCTACTGCAACAGTGTTGCTGCCACCTCTGCATTAGAAATTTGATATTATATCTCAAAAGCAGGAAGTCTGGCCTGCCAACAGCACCAGTAAACTGCATTCATCACCCAGAGCTTTGTGTCTGCTTCCAAATCCAAGTTTAGCGCAGGCTCTCCTGACTGGTGGAGCCTGGGTCACCTGACTATACCCAGCTGCAAAGGATTCTACAAACTTCCGTTCTCTGGATTCTGCCTGGGGGCAGCAGTTCCCACAAGTCAGGGGATGAGTATGGTACTCAGAAGGTGCTAAGCCGTCAGACAACGTGACCAATGTCCCTCGAGCCCAAATGGTGGAACATGACCACCCCATCGAGCCCAGGGTCTAGCCTGCAAATCTCAGGCCCTACTCCAAGCTCCCAGGACAGGAAACGTGATTGGCTGACCTTGGATCCGGTGCTTTCCACAGACAGCCAGTTTGGCCAGGACTGGGGAGTCAGGCAGTGTGTGAAGGCTGTCAGTGCCCCGCCCGTGTCCCTCAGAGCCCTTGGCCAGCTCCTGGTCCACCCAAGTCAGCCAGTCCCCCAGTCTCTGTTCCTAGGCTGCCTCCCCCCAGGAACCCTGGGACTCTGTCACAGTTACCCTCTGTGGGGCTCTGCTTCGCTTCCTTCCTTTCCCTGTCCCATTTCCCCCCCCTGCCGACTATCCCTGGGAACACTTCCACAGGAATCCCCGCCTCGGGTCTGCCTCTGGGGAAACCAAGCCAAGCCAGGCAAACGCGGCCGCAGCAGGTCCCCGGTGGCAAAGCGGGTGTTACTAGAGAAGGGGTGATGAGAAGGCCCCCAGAGTGTCCACCTTCCCTCTGGGTTTGACCCTTTCCAGACCACCTTGGTTCCGAATGTAGGCACCTAATCTCCAAATATCTACCCCGGCCCTGCCCCAGTCCAGGGCCAGGGCTGGGACTCAAAACCAGCTTCGCCGAAGGCGCACACCTTCCCGTAACCCTGCTGGTGCCAGCGTCCCGGCCCTCTGCTCTGGGACTCTGAAACACAATTCGCTCTCTTCCCCCTTTCGAATGTCAAGAGCTCGTACACCCATCTCTCGTCTTTGAGCACAAATCCCTTCCTCTGTCATTTATCAAAGATTAACGACGGTGGCTCTGAAATCTCACGTCAAGTCCCTCCTGGGCTACCGGACATAATTCATCAGGCTCAGAGCCCCGAGTTTATTACAGCTGCCGCCGGCTCTACCTCCTCCTCAGCTGCCCTTGACTCCAGTGCCCTCTTTGCGATGTTTGTTCTACGCTGGAGAACCACTTCCTCACTGGAGAAGGGGGAGGTAAAATAGCGCACTGCCCTCACTCTGTCTTCGGCGAATATCAGATCATCATCCCTGAGCAAAGCCTGCCCTAATCTGTGCATGCCGAGCAGAGCTCAGTGGCATTCCTGGGACGGTTCACAACCCTTAGCTCCTTCTCGGTGGTAGACTTCCCTTACAGACTGGGCCACCCCACCGGATTCAGCGCTTGTCCTGTGTCATTTAGGGGATGCCGAGGGCCATTTTACATAGCCTTAACCTCCAGGCCACTTCTGAATCCTAAATCGACTGTGTGGGGACCCGGCCTGCTTCTTCTCTTGCTGTCAGCTGTCACTCGTTTTTTATCCCCAGACACCTCCCTCCTTAAGAGCCTGACTAATTGTTCTTAGTCATAATCCCTGGCCCTTCCGATCCCCTGTGCTTTTATTTCTGAGGGCAGGGCTCATGAAATCGCCCCCCCCCGCCCGCCTCCATCGCTTCGAGGGGAGGGCCACCCTGCCCCATCCTCGGGAAGTAGCCTTTTCCCACAAGGTTATCCTACAAGCAACTGTCTTTAGGGGCATCTGAATTTTTGAGACTCAAGCCTGGGGGACCTCCCTGCCCCTTATGTCCCTCATTTTCCACCACTTTTTTTCCTTCCATGATTGTACTGTTATTTCTTAATCTCAGGAGAGATTGACCTAGATTCTTTAGCTAAATTCCCCTTTTCCTCTTCAGCTGGATCGATGCTACTTTAAGATAACAACAATACCAGGAAGAGTAAATGAGAATCTAATGAAAATAGTTACCTGCAGGGTATGGGTAGAAAAGTAGAGAAAGGGTTAGGGAGAGGAGTGAGACACCTGCTAGTGTACCTTCTTAGGTATTTTTGGTTTTTCAATCATTTAAATGTTTTACGTGTTCAAAAATAAAATTAAATCAGCAAGGATGAAAAAAGCAAAACCTAAAGTTGAGCTTTAACAAAAATGAATAAAATCTAACTCTATATCAAACCATATGGCAAAAATCACCATTCGAGCAATTTTGGACACAGTATTGTGACTATACACCCTTAATGGAATATATTCTAAAGAGAAAAAGAACTACAAAAAAAGCCATAAACCTAACTTAGTACGTTTGTTACTAGTAGTATTACTGGTGCAGTCATTCTGAAATTACTTACGTGTCTTGTAGGATATAGAAAATTAGGAAATATATTGGCATTTTGAGAACCAAGCTCCCACTGTGAGAGAAAAGAAACGTCAGTATGGAAAGTAGGAATGGAAGGGAGAACGTGGGGTGCTGGATTCGAACTGGAAGTATCAAAGTAAATTCAAGATTTCATTTTTTAAAAAAGTATTTTCTACCTCGCTCCCCCAAAAAGGCCTAGAAATAGCAATACCCCAGTAATAATGAGCATCCCAAGCACAGAGATTTTGGTTTTCAGAATTGCTCTCCATGGCTAGGAGCCAGGGCTCTTTGCAGAAATGACCGGCCCAGCTCAGGAGCAGCGAAAGCTCAGGGCAGCCCAGCACGTCGGGTCACGCTAAAGGTCAAGGACGTGCTCAGACGCTAATGGAGACTCGACAAAGGGGCGCGCAGCCCAGCTGAAGGGGCTCCTGCTGGACAATTCGGGGCAACTTGAGCTTTGATATTTATCATGATATATGGCACATTGAATTTTTTTAAAAAGTTGTCAAGTTCTCAGTGATATTTAAAAGGTGGAGAAACACTTCTTTACAGAAGAATGCCTGTCAATGAAGTAGAACAATAGAATTAGAACATTATCCAGACTGAGCGTGAATGAGACCCCGTCTCTACAAAGAAACAGAAAAAAAAATTAGCGGGCCCTGGCGATACGCATCTGTAGTCCCAGCTGCTCGGGAGGCTGAGGCAGGAGGATCGCTTGAGCCCAGGAGTTTGAGGTTGTTGTGAGCTAGGCTGACGCCACTCCACTCTAGCCTGGGAGACAGAGTGACAAAGTGAGACCATGGCTCGAAAAAAAAAAAGAAGAAAGTTACCATTTTACAATGTAATAAAATAATCTACTCAGCTAAGAATCATCAGCGTATTCTGTTACGACTGGGTGAAAGGTTGGTGGGATAGTCATACGGTCAAAATACAGCCCCCTCAGATTACTTATTAATTAAAAAGGGGGAAAGGTACAGTGGAGAACTATGGTGAACACCACTTAGCAAATGATCAAATTTAGCATCTAATAATAGGACCAACTGGCATGAAATGGCTTTCGAGGTACAGCCGTGGGAAGTGCACCCTACACATTTCTTTTGTCTCTGGGTCTTTCCAACGCATAATAGGTTTCAGTCAAAATCTACCGAGGTGGAAGCGGTTAAAATGCCCTTCCATTAGGGCTGAGGCGAGGACTGGGAATTCCCGCTGCTTCCCAGGCCCTCACTCAGGGCCTCCGACACTCCAGGGATAGCCAACGAGCCCACGGATCCTCCCCAAGGATCTCTCCGGAAATGTCGGCATGTGTGTCCAGCAAGGACTCTGATGGATCACCCAAGGAGAGTCACATGGGCGTTCCTGGCTCTCCGTTAAGCAAAAGAAAGGAGAAGAAATAAATGTTCAGGAGCAGGGGAAGAACGTGGCTGAAACAGAGGAGGGAATTGAAATCATTGAACAAAATAACAGTAACGGTAACGATAATTTATTGAGCTCTTGTTCTGTGCCAGATACTGGGCCCAATGCAGTACACTTGCTGTGTTTCTTTTTTGGTTTTTTGACAGGGTCTCACTCTGTCACCCAGGCCAGAATGCAGTGGTGCGATCATAGTTCACAGAGCTCACTGCAATCTCAATCACCTAGGCTCAGGCGATCCTCCTGGCTCAGCCTCCTGAGTATCTGGGACTACAGGCATGTGCCACTATACCTGGCTAAGTTTTTAAAAAATTTTTTTGTAAGGATGGGAGTCATCTCATTATGTTGCCCAGGCTGGCCTAGAACTCCTGGCCTCAAGCGATCCTCCCACCTTGGCCTCCCCAGGAGCTGGGATTATAAACATGAGCCACCGCACCAGGCCCTGACATTGTCTCCTCTCTAATTCAGTTCAGTCCATCTTCAGTCATCAGGTGAGAAAGGTATATAAACCCCTTCCTGCAATGGGTAACCCTTTCGCCTGAGGTCACGTACTCAGGAAATTCCGAGGCTAGTCTTTTTCAACTACTAGTTAAGAGTTATCATCAAAAGGAGGAGAGGATGGATGTAGGAAAAGTAGAGGATAGAGACGAAGCCACCCCCGGCAGCATCGTCTCCTTCCATGACGTGCACTCCATTGACACCAGGCTGATCTGGACCCTCCCTCTGCCTTCCCAATATCACCTTTGCTGGCTGTGGGACTTCCAGGACAACGAATGGTAGGCTGGGGCCAGCAATCACAGAACTCTCCTCCTCCTTAGCCATCACCACAAAGGAGACAGAGGTTTCCTGAACTAACTCCTAACCCTATCAGTAACTTCAGCCAACCTTCTCACAGTGGCAGCTGCTCATGATGTGTGATCTAGATGGACATGAAAGACATTTACACACACACACACACATATACACACATACACACATATACATACGTGCACACACATATGCACACACAAACACATGCACTCAAAAAATCTCTCCCACTGACTCACCTCGGCACCTGAGATTCCACCAAGGTAAGGCCCAGTGGAGACCTGTGTAGTTGTTCCTGTTTATCAATATCTTTGCACTTCCTGCACCTCGGGAAAGCCACGGTTGAAAAGCTGGAGGCCTGGGACCTGGGAGAGAGCAGATGTGTAGGTGAAGAAAAAGGGAAATGAGACCAGCTGCGCCTTGCCAGAGAAAGGGCGGCTGGGATAGTGGGAAGGGGGAGGGCCTCGTGAAGGGATGGAAGCCAGCACGGAAGAGGGACGGAGTCGGAAAGGTCGTTGTCTGCTCTCTGAGGGGTTGTGCTTTGGTGTCATGGCTGACAGTGTGAAATCAGACAACCAGGGCTCAAATCGCAGTGGTGTCACTTGCTATTATGTGGGCTTGGGAAACTTAATCCTCCTATCTCCACTTCTGCACCCTCAGAACAGGGATAACGACAGTACACATCTGACAGGGCTGTCTTGAGGCTTCAGTGAGGTAATTCACATAAGGTGCTTAGCACAGTTCCCAGAACTGAATAAACGCACAGTCGATGTTTAATATTATTATTAATATTTAACTGAAGTCTGTGGACTGCCTCCACCGACAGTTCCTCCAGCCATGAACTTCCTCTGGAGTCTCCAAGGATCCCAGGGTTCATTGATTCTCTGGATGTGAATCACTGTAAACAGATTTGTGTCTTTTGTTTGGGGAAAAGAGCTCCCATTCCTCCAGCAGCAAAACATCTGGTGACTTTCCCAGGAGAGAGAAGGGCAGCATATGAGAACGACCAGAAGCCTGGTTCTCTCTCAGGGAGCAGAGCAAGAGGAATGTGCCCTAGTGGCACCTCTTGTGGTCCTTGATCTTCCCCCTGCTCTGGATGGCAGATGCAGAGGAAGGAACACTGGGGGTACATCAGTTGATACAAGCCCTACAGACAGAACAAAGTGCTAAAAACTCAAAATTTCAAATGCACATCCCCTTCTACCCCAAAATTTGTCTTCTAGAATTTTTTTTACAAATACACTCACATACATACAAAATGATGTACATGCAAAGTTATTCACTGCAGGGTTATTTGTTAGGGCAGAGATCATTTTAAAAATATCTAAATGTCCATGCATTTGTCCAATAAATTATGGTTCACCCAAACAATGAAATATTATGCAATAATGGAAAAATATGAAAAAATTTCTATAAAGTGATTATGGAAAGATTTCCAAGATCTGTAGTTAAGTGAACAAAGAAGGGTGCAGAAGAATGTGGGAAAAGTGAGACAAAGTAATATACAGTCATATATTTAATATGAATAGAATAATTCTGGAAGAAAACTCAAGAAATGATAATATTGTCTCTGAAGAAGGGAGCCAAGAAGCCAAAGGACCAGAAAGCCATTGACTTCTCTTTTACACATTTTGCATTTCAAAATGTTGGAAATACATAGATTTTATTTAAGAGCACTGGACTTGGAGTCAGACAGAACCACGTTCAAACCCAGATTTGCTGGTTATGTGATACTGGCAGGTCACTTTAATCTCTTTGAGCCTCGGTTTCCCTGTATGTAAAACAAGGATGGGAATACCAAATTGCAGAGTCATTGTAAGCATTCATGGAGATGGCACTTAAAAAAGTCCTCCAAGTGGAAGTGGCTACAGCAAAGATGGCTTTCAATAAATGTCTGCATCTGTCTCCTCCTATGAGCCTCAGAGGGCACAGTAAGGTGGGGTTGGGGACCAACAGTAGGCAGAATAAAGAGAAGTTAAAGTAAAAAGTACCTCTCCTACAAGGAGTGAGTGGAGGGCGACAGGTCCCTTAGTGCATGTGCGTTGAGGAGTCCATGTCATCCACATGGGCTGAAGGATCCGCCCAGCTCACTGTTGCCAGTGCCATGGTCTGTAGAGGGCAGTCCCCCTCACCAGGTCATCGGATACTTGCTAAAGACCCTGTGACATGAACAGGCAGAGACTCGCAGCACCATTTGACAGCAAAGGGCACCATGCCAGGGAGCTGCGTGATGGGCCATGTGGTGTTAGTGGAGCACACGTGAACGAGAGGCAGCGTGGGTTCTGGCTGGCCACTTAGTCGTGCTGGCCCTCAGCTTCCGCAGCCACGACTTGGAGATCACGATACCTGCTATGCAGGATGCTGCGTGAATTAGAGCCCCAAGCACTGTGATGAGGACATGGGAGCGATGGTTATCTACGCGAGATTATTATTTAACGGGGTAGTGTGCATGGGAGCCCACAAAGTGCCTTAACAACTCAAATAAAGAATCTTTGCCTTCAAGGACTTCACAGTCTAATAAGAGAGAGAGAGAGAGAGGGAGAGAAATATATGCCGATATGGGTACAATAACCTCTCGCCCACCAAGTTCCCCTTAAATAAAAATCTAGTTTGCACAGTGTATTTCCGCAGATTGTGGCCTCATTATATCTGTAGCGTAAGATGCTCCCAATGGCCGTGATTTAAAGATAAGGAGGCGGGTGGCAGGGAGGGGCAAGCGTGGTAAGGCAGGAGGCAAAGCAAGAGAGAGGCTTCCACAGATCCTTGGGACCCTAAAGGAAGGTGGGGAGGAGTCAAGCAGGACCTCCAAGGAGCTTCCTCCTGAGGGTCTGTGACGGGGCAGCACAGCGAGATGTGCGTGCAGGACAGGCTGAAGCAGGGGCCTTGTCCTGGGGTATCACGGGCAAGTGTCTTAGGGAGGGAGCTGAGCACACCATATGCAGGTTTTCCTACTTTTTTTCTTCTTTATGAACCTTAATTATTCGAGAGACTGAGTCAACAACCGCTGAGTCTTAAAGTCAAAAGGCCTGAACACCGGGATGTTGATAATAGCAGCACATCATGCACCTATGCTGTTGGAAATAAGCTCCTCTACCCTCCGTGACAACCCAGAGAGCAGGGTACTATTGTCACCACCACATTCTCCAGACGGGGAAACAGACTCAGAAAGATTAAGTCATTTGTGCCTGAGGTCACATGGCCACCCAGGGGAGAAGCCAGGTCTGTCTGATGGCAACACTTGTGCCCTTCCTCACTTCACTGCAGGGTTTTAACAAACCTTTTGCTGCTATGAAGCAAAATGGATTTAGATGTGGTAATAGGTGTATATGAATCTATGCATGTGCTTAAATGTCATAGAAGCATGCACAAAGACACACCAAAAAATGAGTACTTGCAAAAAACGGGGAAACTGAGGAAGGTCTGTGGTCCAGGTAATGTATTGCACCCATGTTGATTTTCTGGCTTTGATGATGCACTGTGGGTAGTCACTGGGGGAAGCTGGGTGATGAGTCCATGGGAGCGCTCTGTGCTCTTTTTGCAACTTCTTGTGAGTCTATAATTTGTTCAAAGTAGAAATCTGGAAAAATACATGTAGAAACCTCCTACTGAAAATACACACAGGGCCGGCATGGAAGTGAGGAGACTCCCAACAGTTGCCAGTGAGTAAAGAGCGGCACTGGAATATTGACAGCGTGGGAGCACTCGCATGCCAAACGTACAAACTGTAAAATGTCATAGCCGTCCCCTTACTTAGTAGACTCTTTTACAGCTTTATTTTAGGGTAACTCAAGCTTTCGAGACTCACCTGCCAACAGAGGGGCTCACATTTACTGATATCGCCTGTGTTTCACCAGTTATTGCCCCTACTTGCTATAATAGAGCTTCCACCCACCTCAAAGTCATTGCTGGAGACCTCTGGAGGCGTCTTGCACAAGCCCACTGGCCACATGCTGTGGTCTGCTGTGCACCCCCATCCCAGTCTGCAGCTACCTCTGACCCCAGACGCTCCAGGATGTCGCATAACAGGGCCCCTGCACCAAGCATGGAGGTGACTGGGGTTTAGGTCCAAGAACTGCCTCTTGATATTGGCAAACCCCAACCCAACTCCACTGGACTGCCCCAGCCTGAAGCCCCTTCACATTCCAGGCAGAAGGAAGGTGGAGGCCCACTCCAGGCCATGTTGGGTTGCCTGGGCACCAAAGCAGGGCAGTACATCTCCAATAGAGTCCTTGCGAAAACCACTCCCAAATTCTGCACTCAGGGGTGTGGAGATGAGTGCAAGGCTGTGAAACACAAATGCAATCACAGTAAGAGCTAACATTTACCGAGCATATACTGTGTGCCAGGCCACGCAGTTCATGTGGGTAAATTTGTCTAATTTTGACAGATAAGTAGACTGCTGTAACAGAGAAACCCAACCATAACCCAGTGGCTTAACGAAGTTAGAAATGTATTTCTCTCTCACGTAATCTAAGGGAGTCTTCCAGGTCAGCAAGCAGCTCTGCTTCAGGCAGAGGTCTGCGGCCCAGTTTTTTCCATCTGGTTGGTTTCTCTGCCATCCTCCAAGACATGGTCCTCATCCACATGGCAGAAGCCAGGTCATTGCCACGCCTGTTTGCAGCCAGTGGGAAGGAGAGGGGCAGCATGCGGGAGGCACACTGATTGCCCTACAGCGCTGGGCCCGGAAGTCTCATACATGACTGCACTCATGTTCTACTGATAAGAACTTCATTACTGGGCTAACCTAACTGGAAGAAGATTGGGGAGACTGGGAAATGTGTGCTCTGTGCAATTATTTTACAGTGAAAGATGAGGAAATGCATTCTGGTGGACAGCTGTCCCTTCGACATGCTCCTTCACACCTATGCCCAAAGATGCTCAGTATGGGTAAATGCTTAGCCTAGGTAACAGCTATCTGATATGATAAGTTAATTTCAGCCAATGAGAAGCTGGACCCCTTCCAGATAAAATATGTGTTTTTCATGTTTTAACAGGGATCTAATGGAGATGTAAGATTTAATCCAGAAGATTAGCTCTAGGAGGGCCAGGGGTTTGGGGAGGCCTTCTTGGGTGGCATCATAGCCCAGGTTTTAATGGGGAGGCTTGGATGAGTCCAGGTCCTTCACTTGGGAAAATCACTGAAACTCTCAGCCCTCAGCTCTCTCTAGGAGGAAATTCAAGGAGACAATGGACGAGGCATGGTCCAGCGAGCTGCAAGGGGCTGTCACACATTGGGGGTTATTTTTGGTCTGGAGAGATCTACACATCCTTCCACCAAAGCTACCCCTTGGGAAGGCAACAGGTGGCCTTGTCCAAGGTCTGGGCTTAGGATGAACAGGTTTCCAAAAGTGAGCCACAAGAAGCTGGCAGGAGTGTTTGTATGTGTACATGCATATGTGTGTGTCTGCACATGCTGCTTCAGCCAGCTGGGCGACCAATCATTTACCCACATGAATGACTTGATTTTTTATTGAGTTAACAAGTTAACAAATTTAACTTATTAAACACAGTTTCAGCCAGGTGCAGTGGCTCACCCCTATAATCCTAGCACTTTGGAAGGTTGAAGTGGGAGGATCACTTGCGGCCAAAAGTTCAAGACCAGCCTGGGCAACACAGCGAGGCCCTATCTCTAGAATAGAATAGAATAGATTAGAATAGAATAGAATAGAAAAGAAAACACGGTTTTCTGAAGGTCTGCAGCAAATTGGATGCTATACAGGAACCCTGTAAATTTTTACAACCCCTCATTCTTCAAATATTGGAATAATACAAAAGATAACTAATGAAAAAGGAGAAGGAAGAGCAAACACCAGAGAAAGAGAAGCCATGGGGAAGTGGGTTGGAGGAACAGGAGGACGGTTGGCTGGTCTTCTGGTGTCCAAGTACCAGCAGGTGTACTTACTAACAAGTACAAACCAACCCATCGTGAAAATTTGTAAAATACATAATCTGTCCTAGTTTGAGCTAGTATTCATTACAACAGCTCATGTTTGCTGAGTACTTCTTAAGTGCTAGGCACTATGCTAAGTGTTTATATACACCATCTCATTTAATCCCGACCACCCTGAGGACTGGCACTGTTACTAGCCTGTCTTATGGGTGCAGAAATGAAGACAGACAGATGTTAAGCAACTCACTCAAGGTCACACAGCTAGTAAACTTCAAACTCAGGTTGGAAACCCAGGTCTGCCTGACTCCTGACCCTAACCATCATGCCTGACTAACATTCCTCAGCCACAGGCCTCAGGCTTCTCATTTGTGAAATGCAGACACTACATCCAGCTCTTCCTGCCTTATAGGGTTGTTGTGTGGATAATAATAATGTAATAATGTAATTGTTATGCTCAAGACTCTCAAGAAGTCCTACAGAGAACCCCACATTAAGAAAAATTAAGACCCCTGGCCAACAATCAGCACCTACTTGCCAGCCACGTAAACAGGTAACTGTGGAAGTGGATCCTCCAGCCCCAGTCCAACCTTCAGATGACTGCTGCCTCATGAGAGCCCCTGAAGCAAGGACTGCCCCTGAGTTCCTAAGCCATGGAAATGGTCAGAGATTATAAATGACTATTGCTTTAAGCCACT
The DNA here is from genome assembly GCA_963575035.1 of Avahi laniger. Lineage (NCBI taxonomy): Eukaryota > Metazoa > Chordata > Mammalia > Primates > Indriidae > Avahi > Avahi laniger. The sequence goes on along the minus strand of CAUYSK010109174.1, from coordinate 27,827 downwards.
AAGTTTGGGGGGTAATTTGTTATACAGCAATAACTAGTAATAACTAACATAGTGCCTATGATATTTCATGACTCAAGTATAAGGATAAGGAGTATTAAACACAGTTCTTGGCTTCAAGTAAGAAAAACTAAATCTGGCAATAAGCCGGAGAAGAATTTCTTGGGGGATTTCAGGGCTCACCAACTCCTTGAGAAGACTGGAGTCCCAGGCTTAGGATCCTCTATCAACAGGACTTCAGCCCTGGTTCAGGAGCAGGAATAGCCAGGTAGGCACATGTCCATGGCTCTGAAGTGCCACTAACGATGCCACACATCCTGTCCTAGTCAATTCTGGCTACCGTAACAGAATACCATACCCTGGTGGCTTAAACAGCAACTATGGAACTATTTCCCACAGTTCTAGAGGCCTCGAAGTCCAAGATGAAGGTGCTGGCAGACCTGGTGCCTGGTGAGGGCCCAGTTCCTGGTTTGCAGATGGCTGTCTTCTCATTGTATCCTGACATGGTGGAGAACAGAGAGAAGGGAAGCAAGCTGTCTTGTGTCTGCTCTTACAAGGGCACTGATCCCACTCAGGAAGTCTCCACCCTCATGTCCTAATTAAGAGGCTCCATCTCTTCATACCATCCCATTGGGAGTTAGGATTTCGACATGTGAATTGAGGGGGGTGTAACACAAACTTTTAGCCCTTTGCACATCCTCAACCCACTCTCTCAGGATACAGTGTCTGGAGGGACAGTGACATGGGCAGGAAAGAAAGGATCTGCCCTTGGGTATTATTTGCCTCTGAGACTACTCCTAATGGGGAAAGATGATTCCTAAAAAGAAGTCGGCGTGCTTTTAGAGAAGGGGACAGGACACTCTGCAGCCAAAATCAATAAATGTCCAGCCAGGGGGACATTGCATGGTGTCACAAATGGGAAGGCTTTGAGTATTGCTGAACCAGACCATGTGTAGGCCAGGGGCTGAGTGGTTGTATTCATCGGCCCTCACAACAGACTTTCAAGGAGGATGGTATTGTCCCTGTCATCTGGACAGGGAGACAGAATCTCAGACCCATTAAGTTACTTGCTAGGATCCCCATGGAAAGTGCTGGAGCTGGTTTTTAAGTTCACCTCTGTGGGGTTCCAGAGTCCTTACTAATCCCACATTACCAGGCTTCCAAGACTGGGCCTCAAAGGAATGGAACCACATTCTGCTTTGATGAAATCAAATAAATTAAAATGAGTTTATTAAAGGAAAGATACAGAGGCTAAATTAAAGGAGACCCCTGATCTGCTCCCAAGGAAGACTGTATCTGAGTCACATCCAATCTGCTTGGCCCAGAAAGAAGGGGGTAGTCACAGGCAGGAAGGACACCGTGGGCACACAGAGAAGGATGGTCTCCAGAACGTGACACTTCCTCAGGGCTCAGACCCTGTGTATTGAAAGTGGTCCACTTCTGCCACCCAACCACAGGTGGTCTCTTTGGCCAAAGAGCAAGAATCCCAACTTTGGGGAAGCCCTGTGGGGCTATGGCCAATGAGCACCAGGCAGATGTGAAGGCTTTCCTGCTAGATTTCCAAGATGAAATAAGCAATGCCACTTTCCCTGCCACAGGCTTTCTTTATATTTATCTGAGATTCCCAGGGACAGGATGGCCAGTTCCTCCCTAGATCAGGAGTTGGGCCCTTCCCCAACCCACCTCTACTCTCTACCCCATTAAGGAACTTGTCTGTAATTTCATCTTCACTCTATTGAGCATTTTCCAAATATTATTCTTTGCTTTGTGATTGTATCTCTTCTAGTTTGTTTGGAAACCAAATCTATTCCCACCCGAAGATTGACACATATCACTGTCCTTGGGCTAATGTCTTTATGACATTATGACACTACCAGCTAGGACTGATGTTTGCTTTTTGTTAGCCAGGAGCCATAACATCTCTACCAACAAGAAACTAGCACAGGCTGGATTACAGCCAGCATGAGAAAGATTTCCTAAAGATAAGAAAATAAATGAAGGCCCACCATGTTTCTAAGCACATAGTAAGTGGTCAAATATGTGCTGAGTAGATGAATAAACATACCTGTGTAAGGCTTTAAAAAGGATGAATAAGCATGACAGGTCTCATAAGAAAGCATTTCCAGGCTTTTGTATTTCACAGACCCATACTTTTTTGGTCTTTTTTTTAAAATTTTGGATTAATTATCTTTTTATTTTGCCAAGTATGGACATTTTATAATAATAATAAAACTATTGTCTCTTTTACTATCCTTTCATAAGATAATAGACCCTTTAACACCAGCAAAGTAGGAAGTGTATATCAGAGAATAAAGGACAGACTTCTCAGAGAAAGAATCCTTGGCACATTGGATAAGGATCTTTGTTTTATACTATATAGTCCCTCTCTGGCTAGTTTAAGCACAAACAATATCTTATGGAGCCTGGATAGTACACAACTCACCGGCAGGGCTGAAGGAATATACTCTAAGCTGAACTTTCAGTGTTGAATCTCCAAACCACCCACCATGTAACTTCCCACTCAGGAAGCTGCCGTCACAGCTGCTAGCTCCTGGACCACTCCAGTCCCTCAAGAAAAGCACCAGCCTCAGGCCCTGTTCAATTCCCCACATTATTCAGTTCCAAATCAAAGTCCTGCATGAGTTCAGCTGGTTGGCAGAACCTAAACATATCCAGAACCCCACCTGCCAAGCAGTCTGGGAAATATAGTTTTAGTTTTCAGCCATGTGCCAGGAAGGCACATGGAGCTGGAGAAGGCATTGAGTAAAGCAGTTCACCGCTGTTGGTGAGCTTTTGTTGGGATGCATTGTCTTAGTTCATTCTAGCTGCTATAACAAAAATACCATAGATGGGGTAGCTGATGAACAACATAAATTTAATTCTCAGAGTATGTATGCATTGTCTTAGTTCATTTTAGCTGCTATAACAAAAATACCATAGATTGGGAAGCTGATAAACAACAGAAATTTAATTCTCAGAATTCTGGAGGCCGGAAGTGCAAGATCAAAGTGCTGACACAACCAGTGTCTGATGAGGGCCCATTTCCTGGTTCATAAACAGCACCTTCTCACTATGTCCTCACGTGGTGGAAGGGTAAGGGAGCGCTCTATAAGAGTCCTAATCCCATTCATGAAGGCTCTGTGCTTATCATTGGATCACTTCCCAAGAGGTCCCACCTCCTAATGCCATCATCTAGGGTGTTAGGATTTCAACATATGAATTTGAGGGAGGTGCAAACATTTGGACCATAGCACTTAGGAAATATGTCGAGGTCTGAGCCAGAGTTACAGAATCACGTTGGGTATCCTGGCATGGGAGCCATCCTGAGGGATGTGTGCACTCAAGCTTTATGGAGAAGAGTCTGAAGGCACCTGCTGAGGACATGACTCTTCTTAAGAAGAGAGTTTGCTACCTGGGGTCACAGCATTGACCACACCCTGACTATAGTGAACATTTATGCCTTCTCGTCAACTTTTAGTAGTTTTTCCATATTTGGGGATATATGCATATAATGAGTCCCACTGCCCTGATATTGAAGTCAAGGTTTAAGTCAGAGTTCAGAGTTTCCAGACATCGTTGCAGCTAGAATTCAGGCACGTGATCTGGTCTCTGACAACCTGATACTCCCACTTGAGATTTGATTCAGAAGTGAGCAGCATGAAGAAGCAGGGAGTGCACGGAGCTTCCATTTTTGCTGGCATGGATGGCAGCAGAGACCTCATCTTTCTGAGGGGGTGGTGAGGTCTGGTTCCCAACTCAGGAGTAGCTGCAGCAAAGTCAAGTTCCTGATGACTAGTGCTCAGTAGCAGTAACCACCGTGATACCCGTTTCCCCCTTTGAACTGGTCCTACAGCACAGTTTAAGGCATCATTCCTGCAAACTTTACCTCAGATCTATTTCCCAGACCTCCAAATGATTGTTTGTCCTTCAGTTTCCTTTAATAAATCCCATCTTCCTCAATCATCAGAATGTCAGCAACCAACAACCCACTTGATGCACTGGCTAAGCTGGGAACACCTGACTCTGAATCTATTGCCTCTACACCAGGCTATAGTGTGCGTCATTCCTGCAACAGACAGTGTTGGCCTGGACCTCATCCCCCCTTTCCTTCTTGAGTCAGATGCAAAGAAAGATAGAAGGAAAGCACCTTTCCCTCTGACTCCCACCATCCCAGGAGTGCCTACAGAACAAGAATGCTCTTTTTCATTGAATTTTCATTACCAACAATTTGTGCAGGGCTTAGCACAGAGAAGGTATTCCAGCAATGTCTGATGAATGAAAATGAATGAATGAATGGTCAAGTACACTATAAAGTTATACTCAGCTAGATCCTTAATCCACAACTGTGCTGTATATCGACAGTATCCACTAGCCACACGTAGCTACTAAGCACTTGAAATGTGGCTAGTGCACATGAGGAACTGTATTTTTATTTTATTTCAGTGAACTTAAATTTTAAAACTGATACCTAATTCCATTTTTGGAAAATTTTTAGCTTAACTTGTGCATGCAAATGTACTTTTTCAGCTACTGATTTTATAAAAGCTAAACACAGATCAAATATTTCCAGTGAAAAGTTATAACACAAATTGAGATGTGCTGTAATTGTAAAATACACCAGATTCCAAATACTTAATATGAAAAAAATGTAAAATATACCATTCATTTTATATTGATATGAAAATGATAATATTCTGGATATATTGTCATAGGTCACCAGTGTGCTGTCTCTGCACAGGTCTATGGAATCAAAGGAGGGCCCTCGGAGAGCCTCTAGTATGGTCACTTCATTCCAAGGGTGAGGAGACTGAACCCAAGAAGATGAAAGTTATTCCAGTTAGCACAAGAGCCAGAGCCAAGTGTTGCTTCCTGATGCCCACTGGAACATGCCATCTCTCAGCATTAGGTGACAGTAAATACATGCCAATTGGGTTTGATTTGAGAAGGGAAGGGTCCACCTTACAGGAATCACACAACCTGCATCTACCCCAGGATTTCCAAGCCTACCTTTGCCAGTACTGGGAATCCATTCTAAGAATTTGGGTGGGGGCCAGAAAGCATCCCATGCCATCACAGGAACCCCTGTGGCTTCTATTCCAAAAGACCTGAAACTCTTAACATTATTTGTTTGAGGGTAGGAAGAAACACAAAGATGCCTTTGACTGGCTTGGAGAGTGAGGAAGAGGCCATGGGAGACCATGGAAAAGCAGTGCTGGGGCTAAGGGGGAGAAAGATGCTCTTCAAGGTCCAATCCCGAGCCAAGTGAAGGGGGAAAAGGTGAAGGCACCAACCTGGAGTGACTGGCAGCCCCTGGTGGGGTGTGAGGACCCATGAGAAGCGTGGGAGAGGACAGGTGGGGCTGGGGAAACAGGGAAGGGACAGAAGGGCCCACCTCCAACAGCTTTCTTCTAACACAAAGGAAAACGAACCTCCTGATTCATGTGGGCCCTAGACAATTGTCATACTGGAAACACAATCTACAAAATGCTTCCCTCCAGCCTGTCCCCATATGTACAATTTTACCAAATAAAACCATTCACACCCCCATCTAAATGTACCAATCCGAGCAAAATATAGTTAGTAACAAAGAAAGACAAATTTCTTATTTTATGATTCATAGGCAATCATAGAAAAAGCTTTAATATGTTTAATTAAATACAGAAACAAACTGCTAGTGTTGCCAGAGAGTTTGCTTGCCTGCCCTTGAACAAATTAACAACACCTGTTTGCAAACAAAAGCATCGCCAGAATCGAGCCCAACCCTGCATTCTCTTTTCAGGACTCGGCCTATTCATCTCTTTTGTATACAATGTCTAACACATAGTAGGTGTTGAACAAATGCCTGTTGACTGATGGGATGCTCTTTAATCCCTATCTTTTATTTCCTGCCCCTTAACTAGATCTTGATCCATGGGGAAAACATCCCCACCCATCCATTCCTAGACTAACCCAGTCTCTTTCAATAGCTTCTGAAACATAACATTGGTTTAGAGACACTTGCCTGAGGGGAATGACTGAGGGTTTCAGGGAGAGAAACAAAGACAGGGCACAGTAATGAGGTAGAGGAAAAAAGATGCCAAGACCGAGAGTAACAGAATGAGACAGATTCAGAGACGGAGCAACTGCAGGAGACAGAGACAGAAAAATGAAGCAGGAGAGACTTAAAACTCACATAGTTGGACATAAAGAGATAAAAGGGTTCGGTGAGAATAGTAATCTTAAAATTTCTTCTTAGCTTTAATGTTTTGTGGGAGATAATGGCAGAGAGAGGGGAAGACAAGGCATGAGCGTAAAGAGATAAAAGGAAGGTAACCGAGACAGAGGGGGTGGGCCAGGTATGCCGGTCCATCTCTCGGTCTGGCCTGGAGCCCTCCTCCTGCGCTGGCCTCACACGCAGGGCCTCCTGAATGCCTCCGGCCCTGCAGACGCACGCTGTGCTCCTAACTCCAGCCACCCTCTTCCCTACCCCCGCCCACACATCTCTCATCCACTCTGCAAGTCCACATCCTCTCTCCCCAACATGCCCCATGCAACATTCTCGCTGCGCCCGCGCGCGCCCCCCTGCCCGCAGCCTGGGCGCGGTTTGAGTTCGTCCTCAGCTCACGGGAGCGCATCGTGTCTCCCAGGAGAGCTGTGCCTGTCACGGCTCCAGACCCTCCCTCACGTACTCCAGTATTCCCCGTGACACCAGCCCAGTGCTGGGTCTTACTGAGGGTCCGCAAATACCGTGGCCCGCCCAGTCCCTAAGCTGCGCCCGCGGGGCAGCCTGACCGTCCGGGGCCAGCTTCCAGGAGGCCGGCCCTGTCGCGGCCATCTCCTGGGCTCCCGCGCCCCCTGCCGGCCAGGAGGGGACCTGCAGGCAGCACCGCGTCGGCGGTCTGGGGAGTCCGACGCGGGGAGGCTGGCGAGGGCACCGCGGCCTCACGGGTGGCCCCGGGCACCGTCCGAGGGCTCAGAGGAGGGCAGCAGGCACGGCCAGGACCCGCTGCTGTGTTCTTAGGCGCTGAGGCACACCCCCGAGCTCCCTCTGCCCCGGGTGCCGCGGCCGGGCGCTCAGAGCTTCTCGTCCAGCTCCAGGCCCTGGTTATCCTGGGCGCGGCCGCGGACCGGGGCCGGGCTGCCGGCCTGCGACCCGCTCAGGTAGCTTTGGATGACAGAGGCGCAGTCCAGCCGCTCCATGACCGTCATGAGGTAGTGCAGCTCCTGCAGACTGCCGTTCTGCTCCTCAAACAGCTCCAGGATGGCTGCGGCCGGGCTGCGCTGGCAGGACAGGAACCTGGCAGGGAGGTGAAGAAAGGAGGGAGCGGAGGGGAGCTCGTCCCCTGCTCCAGCCCCCTGGGCTGCTCTGCAGCGGCCAGACATTGCAACACACCCACACCGGGCAGCGCTCCTCCTCGTTCTCCTGCTCTAGTCCCCTTCCAGGGGACTGGGGTGGCCCGAGGCCTCAGAACTTTGAAACCTGAGATTGTCCTGGTTTAGAGGCTAACTCGCTGGCCCTATTCCTCTCTAGGCCTCGGTTTCCTCTTACAAAGCTGAGGGCTTAGATGAGAAGACTTCTAAGGTTGCTTCCAGCTCTGATCATTTGTAATTGCCTTCTCCCCCTCTCTCACCCCAAATACACTGCTTGCCTCTCCCTAGCCTCCTAGCCTCCTAACTGCCCCCTTCCTCTCTCCCAGACCACATCCTGCCCGCCACCAAGGAAACAGCTGCCCTAAACCATGGCTTTTTATCATGACCCTCCCCTGCTCAAAAACCTTCCAGAATCTCTTTCACCTGCTAACCGAGCCCACGTTCCTGACTTTCAGGCTCATCCACCTGGTCGCGCCCTGCCTTGCTGACCTTTCCACCTTCTCCCATGCTGAGCCTCCTTGCCTCCAGCCTGTCCCGTTCCCACCTTGCACACACCACACCCACAACCACCCCACCTCCACCGCTCCCCCTCAAACAGAACAGCTGATCGCCTTTTCCCCATCACCTCCTCCTTGAAGCCCTTTCTGATTCCCACCGCCCAGGTGGAAGTGACCATTCTGCACCTCTCAGTTCAGACTTCTAGTCACAGCTCCCACAATTCATTAGTATTCTTGCTTCAGCTATTTTATGCCTCTTTTCAACATGTTACACAATATTGGATACGTACAAGGCGGCACAGGAACATTTGCTTTTATTTTTTAGGTTCTCTGTACCTCTTGCTAGAGTGTGCACTCCTAGAAGCTAGGACCCAGCCTTGTTTGTTTTGTATCCCAGTGCTTATCACAGCCTCCAGGACGTAATAGGCACTTGATAAATGCTTAAATAAATGAATGATTTTAAAATCCATCCTGTTTTCAGGATCAGTTCTGGCCCCATCTCCCGAATGAAGTCTTCCCTGATCACTGCACTGACAGTCTGGGTTCTGGGGCTTAGAGCAGAATTGTCCTCTTACTGATCTCTTTGTGGAATCATGGCTGCATTTCCACCATTATTGCTAACACTTATTGAATGAACATGTGCCAGGTACCCAGCTACATGCTTTACACACATTATCCTATGATCTGCCATTCTATTCCTCAGGAGTCCTCAGCATGACAAGCACTCAATATGTACCCCATCATTTGCATGTTAACTGATTCATTGTTAAATATTTATTGAGCATCTACTATAAGCCAAGCCTCATTCTAGTACTAAGGATACAGTGATAAATAGAAAGAGCTGCCTTTTTATGGGGAAAAGGGTAAGGAGTAGCCATTCTCTGACTTTTAAGTCACTTCCTTATCTGTGGTCTGGTTCCCAAATTGTCCCAAGAACTCTCCACCCTCCTCTTCCATCCATAGACCTTGTCCCTCTTCCTACCGGATTTTCATGCCGCAGAGCCCCAGGTGGGAGGCCAGTCTACGCCAGTCATTGCCCGTGATGCTATTTGGCTCCAACAACATCTGCAGCTGCTCAAAGAGCTCTGGAGGCAGCCTGAGGCAGGGGGAAAAGGATGTTCTTGGAGGAAGGGAGCAAAGAGACCTAATCTGGTTCTCCCTGTAAGTGCCAGGGCAGGAATCCCAACATCACCCAGGCAGCAGCCCAAGCAACCGCGACTTCACCTATTGCACAGGGGTGGCTGGGAGACAGGGGGTGGTGCTGCCCAGGGTTCCTCCTCTGATGCCTGGAATCTGAGGATTTCCATGTACTTGGTCTCCAAGCCCTGAGTCAACAGAGAACACACTTAGAGGGCATAAGACATCCCCCTGAGTCAGAAGCTGGGGTCCCATATCCATTCCTCATATTTCTCCTTCAGCTTATCAACCAGAGCCACTTTACCAGGACACATAAGCCCACCTCACCCTGCACCCTCTCCCTTATGCTTCCCTGATCTCAGAACCCCACTTTCAGCCTTAAGTTTTCCCACCAAGCTCTTTGGAAACTGGAACATGAGGACCAAACAGGGTGCATCCTAAGCCACCAGGAACAGTCCTGGGTAGGGTCATGGGAGGCAGCAGGGGGTCTTCCAATAATAGAGACCCTGAACTCGGGCATATATGCCCCCTTCCCTCCATTCCAACTTTCCCTGGTTCCTCCTGCCCCAGTGACAACCTGAGGGTATCTGCCTATCCTCCACCAAGATGCCTCTATGGCTCCCTAAGACTCTCAACCCTGACTTCTCCATTTCTCCATTTGGTGCAGTGGGAGGAGGGGAAGGATACCTGACTCTCATCTCACCTATTTAGTAACACCTCCCCACAATGAATATACAAAACATCATCCCTCGGATGTAGACAATTAGCCTAGAAAGAAACCACGTTTCCTTGATGTCGCAGTTACTCTGAGTTGGGAGTAGTTAAACTAGGGTTTGGTTCTTTTAACCTCCTGCTGGATTCATCTACTAATAGACTAGAGACAGTCAGGGATAGAGGGTAACTTGGGGGCCAGATGGTCTGCACCCCAAGAGCTGGTATGGCTGCTCTGTGAAAAATGCATCTTCACCTACTTGATTAAGTGATTATGGACCATGCTCACAGGGCACTAGACCCCACGCCCACTTTACCCAGGACTGCCTGTGGGTTCTGCCCTTCCTCTGCCCTTCAGCATCAACTCACATCCTGGAAGGTGTGCATGGTGACAATGATCTCATTGGTTAGTGCCGAGCAGTCCTCGTTCTCATTGGCTACAAGGAGAAGGCAAAAATGTGGCTGGTGAGTGAGGAAAAGGTCTGGGATAGGAGCATAAGTCAAGGGACTACGGTAAAACTTGGGGAATCTGAAGACGTTGGGGCCGGACATGCCTTTCTCTACGCAAAGATCTCTGTGGCCCTTGGCCTTCCAGAGAAGGCCTGTGTGCACCGCTGCCTGAGGGCTGCAGAGCTCCAGGGCCACTGGCAGGGGAGGGGAGAGGAGAGGAGAGGGCAGGAGGCACACGGGACTCCTGGGCTACCTGCTTTTCTCCGGAAGCAGAAGGAACGGAAGGGGCACTTTCCATGCCAGATGTGGAGATGGGGGACCAGTTGGCAACTGCTGTCATCCACGTTCTCCCAACCTGGGGAGCAGGCAGAGAGCAGAGGGCCTCAGAAAGTGCGACCTTGCACAAGTTTTAAGGAGGCTGTAGGGAGGCATGAGGCCAGAGCAAAGGTAGGAACATCTCGAGTGGATGGGACTCCCCAGAGCCTGGTGGGGAACCCCAAGAGTGGCCTTGCTTCTTCCTACACACTCCCTCCACACACAGCATGCAGATGCCCCAACATCACCTTCCCATCCTCCACCCCACCCCCAGAAGCAGCCATGCAGCGGGCCCCAAAGCCAACTCCACAGCCCAGGCCATAAAGGAAAGTGGCCCAAGCAGAGAAGACTAGGAAAGCCTCCTCCCAAAACCAGCTCCACCCAGTGGACAATAAGAATCTCCTCCTCCCTTCCTGCTCCTTCAGGGTGTAACACTTCTCCTCCCACCTGGCATCACCCTGTCCTGGGGGTGGGTGGCAAAGGCTGAGCAGGCAGCAGAGTAGACAAAGCCTGGGGGCTCCTGGAGACAGCAGTCAAAGCCAGGGCTCTCCTTGGGACTGCTGTTGGCCCAGGAATCTTGGAAAGAAACTTGGGGTTCCCCAATTTTCAGCCCAGGGAGAGAAGCCCTGAACTCTCTTTCTTATGGGGCTCCCTACAGCCCTGTTCCCCAGGCCCCTGCCTCCCTCACCCTCTGAGATGTACTGGAGTTTCAGGCACTGGTCGCCTCTGGCCCCGGTGAAGTCGAAGAGCTGGCAGGGCCCGCGCAGGCGCCCTCCGTGGGGCTGCTCGTTGGTCAGGGCCCACTGCAGGGCGCAGGGCGTGTTGTTCAGGAAGTAGACACGCAGCTGCAGGTGGGACTGCCCTGGCGCCAGCGGAGAGCAGAACACGGCCAGCTGCAGCCATTTGCGGGCTGCCCGCCCCGAAGCTGCCTCCAGCACACAGGTGTAGAGGCTGCGGAGGGAGACAGTGGCAGGGACCCAAGCTCAGCAAGGCTGAGACTCCAGCATACCTACCACCAGGCTCCTGCTGCACCAAGGACCTCTATGGCGACCCTCAAGGAGGCTAGAAGAGCACTTTGGGGGGGCGTATGGGGGGAACAAAAAGTGAGCTTGTCACAGTGACTGGGGACTGGTGACTGAGGCGGGAGGAGAGCCAGCAGGGGAGACAGGGAAGGTGGGCGGAGGGTCACTGTGTTTGGGAGGGCTCCCGCACATGGCCCCATACCACTAGTCCGTGGGTGGCAAGGAGACTGGCAGACAGAGGACCTGAGATTCTAGAAAGACAAAGAGACGGAGGACAGAGATGGAATCGAGTCTTAGAGAACTGGAAGGGACAAACTGCCCTAGACATTTTGGGGACAGTCCTGAACAGAGGGACAGGGTAGAGAGAGATTCTTTTAGAGAGACAGAGGTGGGGAGGGACAGGAGAGATGGATCGAGGCAGACACTTCCAGACAAGCAGAAAGCCACAGTGGGATGCATGGTCCTAGGCAGGGCTGGAGTGAGCCAAGCTGCCATAGACATTAGAGCAGAGAGACATAGAGGGTCAGGGATTTGCAGACAATCTTGGACAGACATCTCTGTATAGAACTCTATACAGAGAGGTGAGGATGAGTTAGATAGAGAGACAGAGTCAGGAAGACAGGCCAGTGGGCACGTGCCTACCTGAAGTGGGAGAGGTGGATGTGACACTCATCCCGAGAGGCGTGAGCCCCCGACCGCCCCAGGGGCTTCCAGACCTTGGCATCGAGCAGGTTGGTATTGCTGCTGTAGGCACGGGCATGGCTGGGCTGCTGGGCGCAGTGTTTGAATGTGAGGGTGCAAGGCTTCAGGAAGGAGGCCCCATGGGGGCCACATGCCACCACAGGGCTTACCAGTCCCTGGGCTCGGGATAGCGACGGGGCGTCTGACAGGTCCCACACCAGGATCAAAGACACTCGCTCCTGCCGGCCCACAGCCACCGCACCTGGGAAGAGGAAGAGCTAAGAAGGGCCTGGCAGCCACCGCACCTGGGAAGAGGGAGAGCTGAGAAGGGCCTGGCAGGCAGGCACACCCCTGTCACCGGGGGACAGGAGGCGGAGCAGGAGCCCAGGAGAGAGGGTGTTCAGCAGGGCACACAGGGAGGCAGAATGGAGCTGTGAGCTGACTTGTAGTGTGACCCTGAGCAAGTCACTCCCCTTTCTTCCAGGGCTGCTGCTAGCACATACAGTGCTTTGTGTGACTTGGCAAGAGGTGCTCTTCCTTCCTTTTCCTGGAGAATTGGTATAGCATACTGATTCATTAGAACAAGGCACTTAACTTCCGCCTGCCAGGAAGTTGTTCTAAAAGGTGTGTAATATGTCCATCTTTGGAGTCAATAAAGCTATGCTAGAAACATAAACAATGTTCAAAATTATAAAGATGTCTATGAATGATGCTTCCTCAGATATGGTGCCCTAATGTGCAGTATGAACAACTGAATGCTGAGAAAGGAGCAGGCGAGCTGTTACCTGGTGGGATGAGCAAGGAGATGCCCGTATCCTGGAGCATCAGGCAGCCACCCCGGTGATCCATCTCTCGAGCCGAAAACACCAACAGTTTGTGCATCAGCTGACGGATGACAGTCTGGCCTTGAGTGGGTGTGTGCAGTTCCTGGTAGAAGGCAGCCATCTCTGGTAGCGTGGCTGGCAGGCCCTGCCTTGGGGCCTCATTTTCTGGCAGGGGGACAGGTTGGGACTCTGGCTCCTGTTGGCCATCTGGCTTCCTGCTGATCCCCAGCCGCCATCTAGGACAGTGCCATCGAAGGCACTGGGCCAGAAGGAGGACACTTGCCACTGGGACCCCCACCAGCAGTAGGAACTGAGAAGGTTGGAAGGAACTCTCCGGGGGGCACATCTGCCTGGTCACTTGGTGCTGCTGGTTCTCCTGCACCTGTGTGCCAGCCAAAGCCAAGGGCCTGGGGGATAGAAGGGGATCAGAGCCAGGTTAAGCCTCAAGTTGTAGAGGTCAAGACTTGGCTTCCATGTGCCTGCAGTGAGGATTAAGTTGTCTGGGTTCCAGCGTACCCTGCACACCCCAGTCTCATCAGTTCCTTCAACAAAAGTTCACCCCTGTCTCTTTCTCTCTCTCATTCAAGAACCTACCATGACTCTCCACGACCTACTATAGTACATAAAGGTAAGCTCCCCTGAAGCAGAAAGAGCTTGGGTTTGGAGTTTGAGGACATGAGTTCAAATGCCACCTTGGTCACTGTGGCTGGGTAAGCCTGTCATACTACTTAAGGTACCTCGATTTCCCTCATCTGTCAGAATATCCACCGTGATCTACATGTGCTGATGTAGAAAAATCTGTAAGGGGAAAAAGCAAGTCACAGAGAGATCCTTTGATCTCAAACATCCTCTGATCTCATTAATATGAAAAACAAAACTATACATAAGTATAGATACATATTTATGGGTGCATATATGTAAATGCAAATGTATAGAGAAAGATCTGGAGCAGTGGTGTGCGATAAAAATATAATGCAAGCCACATATGTAATTTTAAACGTCCTAGTGGACATATTGAAAAGTAAGAAAAAAACAGGAGAAATTAATAATATCTTTTCTTTAACCTAACGTAGTCAAAATGTTATTTGAACAGGCAATCAATATAAAAGTATTAATGAGATATTTTACATTCTTTTTTCATATTGAGTCTTTCAAATCCATGTACGTTTTACATACATGGCTCATCTCCCGTGGGATCTGCTGTATTGCAGGTGCTCAGCAGCCGCGTGTACCACTGAGTCCTGTCTTAGCCGTCGAGGGTCTGGAAGGATACACCACCCAGTCTATTCCCATTGGTCACAACTAAAAAAAGACAGGACAAACTGAGAGGGTGGAAGGTGTGAACAGGAACTCTGAATTTTCTTAAACTCTTTTTGCTGTACTCTGAATTTCTCACATCAACTTGTATTTTGTATTAACTTTGTAATTCTTTTTAAAAGCTACTAAAAGTAAAAAAAAAAAAAAAAGCCTCTCAGGTGACAGTGAGGATGGCATGAGATCATGTGAACCTGTAGATACTAAAGCACAGTCCAAATGCGTTTGTTTATGAATGCCCTTCCTTCTGCCAGAGAGGCCTTGAGGGTAGCTCTCAGGATACACAAAATACAAGAGTAACAAAAGTTAAAAGCAGAAGTAAAAAGAAAGAAAGAAAAACAAAGGTGGGGCCTGCAGGGAGGCTGGAATGAGGCCGGGAGGAAGCACACACTACTGGCCTGCTCACCTGGTCACCTGCGGGGCCGCAGGCTGAGACTCCCGGCAGCCTCCACCCCCTCCTACCTCTCCTCTTCCAGCCCCCTTAATTTCCAACACCTCACACTCTGGCCGCCCTGGCTTCCCACGCCTACTTAATTCGAACCTCAGTCTTTCGCTCCTGTTTCTCCCTCCCTTGCTCTCCCCGAGGCTTCATCTACCCACCTGCACCCCTCCTGTTCAATAGCGCCTCCCCCTGGCGCACCAGCCTTTGACAGTCTCCCCGCTCCCTGAGCGCTCTCTCCACAGCCACCCCCCCACACTGAGCAACTCTTGATTATATGCTGGCACGTGTGGTTTTTACACTCAAGTGAACATTTTCTGAGCACCGCTGTGTATCAGGCACTGTGGGAAGTTCAGTCCTGCCAAAGATGACGTCTTATTCTGCTCTCAAGGAGCTTCTGAGGGGCTGCAATTCACTCGCTCACTAGCTGCGTTCCATGAGGCACAGAGTCTTCCTTCGAAGTCCTGGGAGGCCCCTCTGTTTGACTCGCTCGGGTCCTCCCCACTCCCTCCACTCGCAACCCCCACCTGCAGCTGGGCTGTGCAGCCTTCTTCCTTCCTTCCTCCCCTGGGACCCACGAAAACTCAGCCCCCTCCCTAGCTCCTCCCAGACAGGGGCAGAAGCTCCTCTGTGTCCTCAGGACTAAAGACTGAGGCAGGACCTGTTCCCTTCATGGCCTGGCTGAAAATGTGGGCAGGAAGGGGAGGTTTGGCATTGTTCCATTTGCCTTAAAATCCAGCCCTGCGGACAATACGCCAGCCTTCTTTAGCCAGGCCTCTTGCAGGGCATACAAGAGCGAATCAGGTGAGTTGGCAGTGGCCCAAATCTGTTGAGATGGGGGTGGAGTAGCAAGCTACCCCTTATGTCTCACACATTCCTTTTGGTCCTTCCACATTAGTAATAATCATAATTCTAAGTCTAATAATAATAATATTACTATGGCTAACATGCACGGAGCTTTAGTGAGTGCCGCGTGTTAAAGCACTCTATGTGGCTTATCTCACTTAATGTTCACAGCGGCCTTATGAGCTATGTATTATTTTGATCCCCATTTCACAGATAAGGAAGCCAAGTTTTCTCCCCGCAGTGAGGGTGGATGGCAGATTATTGAACAACTGAAGGAAGGAAGGAAAGATGAGCACGGATGAAAAGGACTCCAGAAACACCCCCTTTCTCTCCCCACCATTTCTTTTTTCCTAGGTCTCTTCTTTCCCTGCTCTAGAAAAAATGAAGTGGAGCAGAAAAAAGCAAAAATAAAGTAAAAATAAACAGAAGGAACTAAAGGCACATCTTCAGTTCCATGGTGACGCCCCCTACCCCCTGCCCACCAAGGCACCAGCGGCAGAGGATGAGCCAGCTAAAGTGGAGAAAGGAGGGGCCCACTCTGTGTCTACAGCAGCCACCTTCCTGGGGCTGCCGAAAGACCAGAGTCCAAGTCCCTTCCACCACATCGGGTGGTACAGTGGTGTCCCCTTTCCCAGCCTGCCAAGCTGGGGCAGTTGGCATGCACCACTCCCAAAGCCCCACTGAGCATCTCCCCCAGGAGTCCCTTCTTTTACCTGGCCTGAAGCAGGTTAACTCCTCCCCAGTTCAGCCCTGGGTCTCCCAGGCTGACAGCTCTTCCAGGCTTCCCTGACCCTCGTGCTATCCTCCCCCTGGCCGCAAGAGGGGAAAGCTTCCCAAGTTTTGCTGAGTGGGGTGTACAGCACTGTAGCCATTCAAGTGTGGTTTGGAGCCTCCCAGACCCATGGCTGGACTCCTCATTACCACTCCTCCAGGTGTCTTGTCCCAGACCCCAGGTTATCCTGGGTAGTTCCCCCAAAATGAGGGCCCTGTAGGATGCTGCCACCACCTGTCCCTAGGCAATTGCCTCTTCCAGCACAAAGATCTAGACTCCTGCTGCAAAGTTCTACCCGTACCCTTTAAGGAAACATTCAACCCTTCCCTACCCCATTGGTTCTTGCTGTGCCTCCCCAACACCTGCTAGGTCTCCAAATTATTGCAGGACATAAAAGTACTGGGATGGATGAGTCCAAATGTAAGCAATGGGGAGCATTCACTAGTACAGTATATATTTCCACAGGACATTGAATCTCATCCCCAGTCCTCACACCCATCTGCAGTGGCCCTTCCCCAAATCCCGTTTTCCTCCCCTCCTCCAGCAGAGGGTCCCCACACTCTGGCAGGTGAGCTGAGCTGGTCTGGCTCCTCCTCTGAGCCCCAGGCAATGCCCACTCCACCCCTAGCTGCCCCAGGTGGTGCTCACCTTACCTTACTGTCTAGGTGCTGTCAGGAGCTGCTAGCTTGTGTGAGCTGCTCCTCCTGTGAGAAACAGAGAGGTCAGCCAGACCCAGTTGCCAGGCCAGCAGACAAGTGGAGGTGGGTGGGGATCTGAGCAGGAGTGGCCTGGCGCTTCCTGGCAGAGAATCCTGCCTCTCAGCCACCCTAAAGACGGGTAGGGGAGAGTGTCCCCATCTGTTGGCAAAGTCCAGCCGAGACAAGGGAGTAGCTGAGGATCCCAAAAGTCAGTGAACTTGTCAGTCTAAGTCTGGAAAGGAGCGGGAGGGAGACAACCTAGGTGCAATCGCTGCACCTTGAAACCCCTCCCAGCCATGCCTCCAAAAAAAGAAAGAAAGAACCCCTCCCAACAGTGCCCTCTGCCGGTGAGTGGCTGTCCCCAGCCAGTGGCTATTATTAAAGTGGCAGAAAATAAGAAGAGAACCTTAACCAGAGATTCTTAAGCTATAATGTACATAAGAATTACCTGGGGGACCTTGTTAAAATGTAGGTTGTGATTCTGTAGGTCTCGGTAGGGACCGAGATTCTGCAGCTCTAAGAAGCTCCCAGTGATGCCAGTGCAGCTGGTCCAGGGAGCTTAGGCAGTATCTAGTTCCATCCCCTTCCTGCGTAGAGAAGCCTGTGGAGGTGCTGAGAGGGTTAACCACTCGCAAGATGCTGGTGCCTTTGGGATGTCCCCATACCTTCTCCCCACTCAGCGCTCTTTCCACTCCCACACTCAGAATTGGAAGGGGCACTGCCCCTTGGGGGAGAGCTGAACTTGGGGGTCATTTGCCATCCCCAGTTCCTAGCAACTCTGCCTACGAGAGAGATGACACCTCTAGAATGAAAGCTCCCTATGGAGAGGGATATTTTCCCTCTGTTTTCTGCTGTCTCCTCAGCTCTTGGTATAGCCTGATACATATAGTAGGTGTTCAATAAAGACTTCTTGAATGAAGCTGAGAGGGAAGAGGATGCATACAACCCAGGCGAGCCATGCGTTGTCTGTGTAATCCCAGACAAGGTACTTTGACCCTCTGCACCTCAATTCCTTGCCTGTCAAATGCAGATAAAAATTCCCACCCTGTGTGGGATACTAATTGTCATTAGTGAGCCAATGAATACAAAGTGCCCACCACAGAATGGCAGCTGGATAAATGATAACTGTTATCAGCATGGTGTGGCCTCCTGCAGTTGAGGAACCTTGGTGAACTCCCCCAGAACCCCACTTATCATCTCCCATAGAAAATAAGTAACTTCCTCTGCTTTCATCTCGGTTAATAATTCTCTCACCTCTTGTCCCCGACTGCAACCCCCTCCCCTCTGCTTCTTCTCTGGTGGAGGTGAGAGGGTGGGATAAACCTCCCAGGGGAGCCCAGTTCCCCAAAGTACTGAGCTGTAGCCGAGGAATCACTGGAGAACGGGCAACCTGGGAAGAAGGCCTCATGCCTTGAGGACCAGCAAGGAAGGGGTGCTCAGAACTTTGATAGGGGGGTGTTCGTCTTTGTTGGACAAAGCTCTGAGTCACACAGGAGGCTGGACTTTGCCAACAGACAGGGCACCCTCCCCTACCCCTGTCTAGGGCAGCTGGGAGGCAGGACTCTGCCGGGAAGCACCAGGCCACGCCTGCCTGACACCCCACCCACCTCCACTTGTCGGCTGCCTTCTCTGAGTCACGAAGTCCTAGGGGTTTGTGAAAGCTAGAGTCCAAGTCATGCCAACCAGGGGGCTGTAACCAGGGGCTGTGTTCACGGATCATGAACTCACTTCCAAGGCTGGTGCTTGCCTCACCTGGGGACAATCCCAGTTACAGTAAGGCTCTGGAAGAATCTGAGGGCCCCTACCCACGGACACAGAGCTGGTTCACGGGATGCGGAGACCACAGGCATCATTAGCATCGTAGCCGGGGGCTGCCTGAGCTGTCACTGCAGGCCCGGGTCTCACAGTGCCAAACCCTCACCACAACTCCTCAAACATTCCATCAGGGGCTGCCCTCCAGAGGCCAGGCACCAAGAAGAGTCTGCCAGGAAGACTCCTGCTGAGAGGAATGCTTTGGGGCCACACAAGCCAGTGTCACCACCGTTGTCACTGTCTGAGAAAGGCAGACCAGCTGTGAACCCCGCTCCACCCTTCTCACCACTCCCTACCCTCCCCTGCCTTCCACACATCACATATGATCAGGCTCCTGGCCTGGGAGGTGTGCTGCCCAAGGTAAGGGGAGGACAGGCCTGGGAACAGGAGGCACTGGGAATGCTGGACAACAGGAGAAGAGAGGATGGTGTAGGGAGGGACAGAGAGGGGGCCTCCAACACTGGACAGGAACAGAAAAACAGAGATAGGCAGGCAGGTGAGCAAATGGACAGTGAGGACCAGAGAAAGACAAGTGGAAAGATGTACAGGCAGGTATGCTGGTCAGCCCTGTGCCAGGACCCTCCAGGACTAGTGTCCCTGACCCTTGGCAGAAAAAGATAGATTAGGCAATCAGTCCAGAACACCAAAAATAATATTTTTTCCCCCTTTCAAATCCCATCAATCCTGGTGGGGAGGCTGAAATATCATGAGCAAATAAGAATGATATTGGGCAGGGGCCTTGGTTGGAGGGGGGACTATACACTGCCTCTCATGCAAATGACATGCAAAGCAACATGCAAATGAGCCTCACTGCTTATTAATCTAAGACCAGGCAGTTGTTTCCTTGAGAAATCAGGCCACAAGAAATCTGTCCACTTGTGTTTGCAGACTGACCCTATAGAAATGGAGAGACGTAGGGGCAGCCTCATTTCCCCAGGCTCCAGGGTAGAAGTGAGGTAAGGCTTCAGAGAAAGGCATCCAAGGTTGGTAGGCTGAGTTTGGATATGGGCAAGAGATCAGCCTGGGTGGGTCCCTTGAGTGCTCCAGTCTGGACTTGTGAGATAAGCATGGGACAGATGGGCTGGCCCATTCGTGACGAGGAAAGAGCCCCGGGACTCTCTAGAGCCTGCCTTCAGAACGTGGTCCTTCCAGGTTGGTTATTGTCAGCTTAGGTAAGACAGTGTCCTCGTCAAGGGCCTGCTACGTACCTGGCCAAGTGTTGCCCACTGTGGGAGGTAAAAAAGGTGCTTACATGTGGACTTGACCTCCGGGAGTCAGGTACACATGAAGGGAAACCTACTGAGAAGCAGTTACCAATGCTGGACGGTATCCTCCAAGTGCCAAATGAGTGGTGTGAAGAAAACAAATCTATGGAAGCCAGAAAGTGGGCAAGGCAGTGAGGGCTGGGTGGAGACGGCTCAGAGGAGCAGGACCGGATATGGGTCCGGGCGGGGGTGGAGGGGGAAGGCCTCTATAACTAGGCCTCCTGTGAGATGCCAGGAAATAGCATCAGGTTAGGAGGTGGAGATAGACAAGGAGACGCCGGGAAAGGACTGGGGGAAGATTCATATTACATGTTTCTGATTCCGCAGATTTTGCCTCTTCAAGGTGAATGCGGCTTCAAGGGGCCATCTTTGTGGTCCTTCCCCATCTGGGGCCCATCCTGGTCTGGCTGTTCACTAATAATCAGATGTTCGGTTGGTGTAAGGGCCCAACGATGCTGTCCTGGTGCCCGCCCCACAAAGTCTTACTGCTTATATGGACAACCACCTACTCTGTCATGGGGTGAGCACTCGTTTCTCCCCACGGCCCTGGTGCTCACTGGGGTGGGAACAAGTCCTCCATGTCTGAGCTACTGCCATATACTGGCCTCCAAAGGGAAGGCATTCCTTCGTGCCTCTTATGGTGGGCCCCACAGACAGAGATCCTCTGTGCCTGCCTGGGATGCCAGCTAGCCCTTCTTCCTTCTCTCCAAGTCTCCCTGTCCCCTCACCCACCTCACTGTGCCCAACTCCTCCCACCAACTCCCCTGGCCCTCCAATGATGCCAAGACCCACTTGCCCCCATTTCAGCCCACAAGGGTAACAACGAGTCCTTGGTTACCAGAGGCCAGAGGGCCTCCTCCATTTGCCACGGAACCTCCTCTTGCTGAGTGTTTCTGCCACCATCTCTCCACAGCTATGCCTCCTACCTGGTGTGGAACGACTTGGGAGGGGGCTTTGGGCGGCCTGTGGCCCTGCCTCTCGGCCTCTATGCTGTACAGCTCACCATCAGCTGGATGGTCTTGGTTCTCTTTTTCACAGCCCACAATCCTGGACTGGTAAGGCACACGGTGCTCAGTGGTGGATGTAGTGTAGGAGAAGGTGAAAGCACTAGGCCCCAGAAGCATAATTCAGCAGCTCAATCGGGTGCAGGCAAGTAACAGGCGGGCAGACGTCTCTGAGCTCCCATTGTGTGCACAGAGCCCTGGGGACTTAGCTCATTCATTGTTGTGCCAGGGTGCTGCAGAAAGGTGGAGGGGCCGGTTCCCAGGGCAGCCGACTGAAAACCCTGCCTCTCTGTCCAGGTCCTGCTGCACCTGCTGCTGCTGTATGGGCTGGTGCTGAGCACAGCACTGATCTGGCACCCCATCAACAAGCTGGCCTCCCTGCTACTGCTGCCCTACCTGGCCTGGCTCACCGTGACCGCTGCCATCACCTACCACCTGTGGAGGGACAGCCTTTATCCAGAGCACCAGCCTCAGCCCACAGAGGAGAAGAGTGACTGAGGCCCTAGGGCAAGGGAGAGGAGGGGGACGGCCAGGGTCGGGAGAAGAGTCTGTAGCCAGGGCTGTGGAGCTAGGGCTCACCCCAATGTGGCCACCCTCCTGGGTCTCCTGGTGGCATTTTTTCTTGGAATTAAGAGAAATGGGAATGAAGGGGGGGGAACTTATTTTACACTTAAATAATAAAATCCTATTAGTAACTTTGAGGGTATAATGTGAAATGTCTATTGGAGGGTATGATGCCTAGGGCTGCAGAGTGGGGAGAGAAGCGTCTGTACCTGTGTGTGAGTGTGTACACGTGAATGAACGCGTGAAGGCACATGCGGGGCGGGTGGGCGCCCCGGCTCCACTCCGCCTGCATGCCCTCCCAGCCTGGCAATTCAATTTTAACTACCTGAAAGACAAAATCTCTTTGAAAAGTGACATAAAAGCAAAACAAGAAAATAAAGTAAAAAAAGGATACTAATTATACATGTTAAGGTTATATAATATGTATTAATTTTTATCAGATTTATTATAGAATACATAGTAATAACATATAATAGGGTTGTATGATATATATGTCATGCTAAGACCTTAGGTGATGATCTCTGATAAGATTATAGAATTTTTGTTTTCATATACTCTTATACTTTCAATTTTTTACATCAATTAATTACTATTACAATAAGAAAAAATATTGGGAACAGAGGTCTATAAGCCTCAGGGTGCTGACAGGTGAATTCAGAAGAGCTTCTTATCCAGCCTTCTATCTTCTTCTCTTTTTCTAAATCTTCTAAGTGACTTTTAAATTTTTGTCTTCCCCCTCATCTTATTTTCTTCTGTTCTTGTTTCAAAGCCCTGATGGTGGCAAAGAGTGACTGCCCCTGGGGAAGCCTCCCTAAATAATGCCAGCAGGAAGGCCCAGACGCCCTGCAGTAGAGGGTCTCCACCTGTTGCATGGCGGGATCATGGGGAGCTTTTAAGAATACCAACCAGACGCTCCAGGGACGAGGCCTGCGCATCAGTGATTTTTAAACGCCCCAGGACCTCCTCAGGTGCAGCCAAGGCTGAGAACCACAGCCGAGCATTTGGAGCTTTTTTAAAAAATGCATATTCCTGACCCCTCACACAAGACCTATGAATCAATACTTTTGAGGTGGGCTCTTGGTATCTTTGGAGCTCTTTAAAGCTCCCCAGCACTTTGTCAGCTGCTCGCTAAAGTTTGAGTGCTCTGGGCGTGGATCATTTCTCAGGGCCCTTTTAGCTTTGACAATTTATGGTTCTGTGAGCTGAGTTTCAGGGCTGAAACAAACTGTGTCCTCTCAGGTGCAAAGCCAGCAGGGTAGCATCATTTAAGAAGGGGAGTGGCTCTCTCCAGAGCTCATCCCAGGAAAGGGAATACGCAGCCTCCCCTCCTCCACTAAGGGTGTGCTCTGCAAAGCTGGGCAGGTCACCTGCACCCCAGGAGGGCACATATGGTGTCCCACTCATCTTTGTATTTCCAGCCCCAGGGCAAGGCAGGACACAGAGTCAGTACTAATACATTTTTGTTGACTGATTCATTGAATAAATAAATGAACACACTGTCATACTTTATGACACCTCCCTACTCTGGACCTACTGAAGAATAGTTTTGGAAACTTCTCCTGGTTCTAATGTGCAGCCAGATTGAGAACTGCTGCAGTAGGACACTCCTCAGAGTGTGCCCAGTGACCCGGTTGAAGGTATGGACTCCAGCCCCGCTCGAGACCCATCGATCAGATCATCTTAGGGAGTGAGGGCGAGAGGGTACAGTGGTTTGCAGTTCTGGTCCTGAAGTCCGATGAACTCGGGTTAGATACTGATGCTGTCATTTATTAACTAGTAAATTGGTGCAATGTACTTTTATCTATAAACACCGACTGACAGAGGATGGGCTCGGGCAGCCACACTGCATGAGTTCTTATCCCAGCTCCAGTATCACTGCGTGACAAGTGAGCACCCCAGAGGTATTTGCCATTGTCATTATCATCATCTCATACAGGCATTATAATATTTGCTACTAATTTTATTCACATTACCAGCTAAATCTGGAAGTTAAACAGAACCTCCAAGAAGATGTACCATGCCTACGGTATGACTTTGACCTCCCTAGGGAAAGCTGAAGCCAATGTCTTTAGAAGAAAGCTTAATTTGGCCAGTGTTCTAAGCCCTGGGCTGGCATGACTGCCTGTTATGGCATGAGCCAAACTAAAGGGTTTTTTGGCCTTGTACAGAAACTCAGCTTGAAAGGGCAGGATCCCAACCTCAAATTCTTATCTTCTGACCCCAAAGTTGTCCTTAAAATCCCATCTGCACCAGCTCCTTGGTTCCTGGGCAAGGGGAGCCTCTAACCCCACAGTCTCCCAACCTGCCTGAACCTCATCTTTCCCCTTCCCCATTTCCCAGTTCTGAGCCGGGCCTGCAGCACACCTTGCCTTCGGCCCCTTTTGTTACCTAGAGTCGTACCTAAGTAAAGTGGGGAGCAGCCTCCCGTCTTTGCCAGATGAATTCCAGGATTCCATCACCCAGATCAGGTGTGTGTGCTTCTTTGTCCTAAGGCAGTATTTTTCCATTTGCCTCCGAGTGGGTACTCGGTGTCTGAATACAATTCACGCATGAAGTCTTCACGGAGCTGTGCAGATCTCCCATCCAGTGGCTGGTGAGAGAGGTAAAATAGCAAACCCGGGAGGCAGCAGATCTCATTTTATCGTATCCTCGTCCCTTCTTTCCTCCCCTACACCCTCACTCTTCCTCATGTTGCCAATTTCTGCGGGATGGAGACAGGGGAGGGGTGAGGTGGCAGACTGAGAGGTGAACGTCCAGTGGACAAAGGTTGCGGGCTGGGCTGACAAGGGGACAGAGTGCGCGAAGTGTCTGTGCCGTGCGTCTTTGGCCCCGCCTACCTACAGGCAGGTAGAGCTGATGCAGAGGGGACACCGAGGAGCTGACCTCCTGAATGTTGTCACGCCTGGGCCAGGGCTCCGAAGTCTCTTTTCTTCCTTTGTGGATGGCCACCATCCAGTCTATCTTTTGGGGTTCCCCCCCACCCCATGCCCAGTTTCAGAATCTTCCCAGAGTTCCCCTTTCTTGAAATTCCAGAAAATAAGCACGAGACGCTTTTGTTTTAAGGATTTTACTGCTGATCCTCATTAGCTCACAGGTTAGTCCAAAGCCCGACTTTGTTGGGGACTCCTTCAGATCTTAACCTTCCTCTTTTAGTTTCAGGTAGAGCCCACCAAAACATTTCCCTCCCTCCCAGACTCTTTCTGCCCTCTAGCTTCCAAGGCTCTTCACACACTTAGCCCCCTCTTCTAGCATATAAGCCAGGAGAAGCCGTCCTGGTCACCCAGGGCCTCTACTGTGTCCATCCAAGGCCTCATCGTCCCTCTCCAAGGTCCCCTGGCCCACACACAAATTATCCACTGGAAGCGCCAGAACCGCCCCACCCCCGCCCCAGTTCTTCCACCTGCACCTGCTCCAACACATTTCTCATCTTAAGGGCTGAAATTCTCCCCTCAAAAGTTGATTGTATTAATAGTTTACTGCTTTCTCCCAGTAGGTTCCTTGGCCTTGCAAACACCCCTTCAGAGAGGAATACTATTAATCACCTTAATGTGCATGATTCTTATCAGATCACTTTCCTCAAAGACTGAGAGCGCCAGCCACAGCAGTCGGGCAGTGCCAGGAGTGGCTGCTGGAATGGAGGACTGTGGTGACCAGAACTAAAGTCCTGGATGTCACCATTTTGCCCAGGGCAGTGTGTCCTGCATGGCAAGGCAAGCGTTGTGTCCTGTACAGAAGAAGACTGAAAACCCTAGCCTGCCCTGTGATTCTGGTGCCTTCTCTAATCCCAGCCTCAGACTCTGGGAGACCCTTGGTCCCCTTCCCCTTTCGCCAGCTAAGGCCGCTCAAAGCCCTGGACACCCCATGTTTACGTCAACAGAGTGGTTGCCAGAGAGGGCGGGCTCCCGCCCGCCAGGGGGGTGTCTGGTGCCCAAGGCCTGTTGTTTGTGTACCTTGTCTCAGTAGTGACCAGAGGGGCAGGCACGCCTGGGCTGGGTCTCTGGGGCAACGCGCTGTTGGGGTCCCAGCTGTCCCTGCACGTAAAGCACCCACTCCATCAACGTGCCCCTGAGGTATCTTCTTTCAGAGTGAGAATTTAAACTTTCCTCTGGTGAGGCTTCTATTTTCCACCGGCTCTCTCCTGGCCTCTCTGCTCCCTTCCGAGTGAGGGCAGCTTCACATCCCACCAAGACCCAGCGAACAACCAATGTGCCTGACCCTGTCCTCTCCTCCTCAGCCACCTCCTGGAATCTCAGAATGTTTTCCGAAATGACCATGGGAGGCGGGACACAGGGAGGCAGGCTGCAGCATATCCTAGGCCTAACCCGGCTCCTTCCAGTCACTGCCACCCTGATAGGAGGGGACAGAGGCCTGCAGAGACATCTGGGAGAATTCTGTTTTCAGTTTCCATCCCCACTCACCAGCTGTCTGGTTTATCTACACTTGTACTCCCGACACGCACACCCCTCTCGTAGACCAATTCCTTCCTAGACCTGTTCTCCCTGCAAGAACTCCTGAGCCTCCTCAGCTTCTGCTCATCCCTTTCTTTCCCCTCTTCCCTCAGAGCCTGGCCTCAGGGGTCCTGGCAGGGACTGAATGGTGAAGGGGTCAAGAGCATGGCTCTGGAAGCAAATGGCTCTGTCCTCACTAGCTGCATCACCTTGGGCAAGTCACTTAACCTCTCTGGTCCTAATTTCCTCACCCATAAAATGAGAATACTACTTCCTGTCCCAGAAATCCTTGTGAGGAGTGAACGAATTAAGTTGTATGACAGGCTTAGGCCAATGTCAGGCCGGCAGCAGAGGCTGTGTCAGTGTCAGCTCTCCTTGTTACTGAATTCCAGGCAGCAGAACACAGCAGGAAAAGCATGGAACTTGAAGGCCAACAGATCTGGGTTCAAAATCTAGCACTCCACTGGCTCCTTGCGTGACCTTGAACGAAATACCTCACTGCCCAGTTTCCTCCCGTGCAGGAGGGGGCCTACTGATAGGGTTAACAGAGGGGATGGGGTATGCTGGCCCTAAAAAGTGTAGAGGCAGCTGTAGGGGAGGAGTCAGGTTCCTGGCACCTGATCTCCCAGATTAGCTGCTGCACTTGGGGCCAGCAGGGGAAACTGGTCTGACTTGGAAAGGAGAGCCAGGGACCAGCCAGGAATTCAGGCCCCCAGGAGGTGCCATAAATAGCCAGAGCAGGTCAGAGGGCCTCCTGCGATGGCAGGCTCAGGGAAGTCTGGGAAGGAGCAGTGAAAAAGGAAGCTGTCAGTCATCTGTCTGGGGGTGGGCCCAGGGCATTCTCCCAAAGGTCAAAGGGAAAGCTGTCTATGAGTGTGATAGGAGCAAGGAGTCCCCTCTCCAGGGAGGACCAGGCTGGGACCACCTGTGCATCACCTACTCAGAACTCCACTCTTTGGGAGAAGCAGGAAATTCTCCCCACACTGTTCACTGGCATCCTGTGGTCTTCGCAGGCCCAACCTGCTCTCTTCATTTTCAGCCCTTTGACCATCTGGGAATAGAGAGCAATAGCTCAGCCTGTGTCACAGGTGGGGAAACTGAGGCCCAGAGAAGTTAAGTGATTTGGCCAAGATCACACAGTGAATCAGGGGCTGAGATGGGCATATGAACATGGAATGTTTTTTTGCCTCCTAATTCAGGGTTATACAGGAAAGCCAAAAAAATATAAAAACATGTCCTTAGGAGGAAGCCTTTCTCAATGTGCAAGGATCTGTCCTCCTCAATTTCCTCCCCAAGACATTCTACACTTCCTCATTTGGTCCAAGCACATCACTGTAGCTGGTCCTAGGAAGAAGGAGAGGAATATACATTTATAATGCTTCAGAGATGTTTAATCAGAGGTAGCTAGGTCCAGCCCTGAAAATAAGACAGAGCATAGGCTCAGAAGACCTGAACTCATGGGATCTGATACAAATCACTTCATCTTTCTAAGCTGTAGGTCCCTGACTTGCAAAAGGAGGCCAATAATTCACACCCATGTGAGACTGGTGTGAGGACTAAATGACATAATGCATGCCTGGGTGCCTGACTAATGCCCTAAATGTTATAAGGACTGCAAGCTCTTGGTGAGGCAGTACTTTATTCATCTCTGGATTTTTTTTTTTTTTTTTTTTTTTTTTTA
>CAUYSK010109173.1:0-55288 GCA_963575035.1 Avahi laniger | reverse complement strand
TTGGGATAGGGAACCTCGGTGCAGGATGGGCATGGGATTAGTCTGGACATGATTATTATGAAGCATGTTTAAGACATCTGGACTGAGGGCTTGGAGCTTGGTGATCCGAGTTTCGGACATGAATAAAGATGCCTAAGCACAGAGTATAGGGTAAAGGGAAAGCAGACACCAGGAATTCTGAATAGTGACTGGTTAATCTGATAAACCAATTCTCGAGCAAATCTCCAGAGAGGAGAGATTGCTCTTCTCTCTCCCAGGCAACATGTGCAGCCCTCTGGAGAATGCCTTTACCCAAAGTGATGACTTTGATGAAAGAAATTTAGGTCATATGACAGGCTTTGGGGAGGAGATATTGAGCAGGCAGGGCCATGTGGTGTTTTATAAGCCACTTGTGGGCTGGAAGCTGCTTGCTGGGTTCCGCAACTATAAGAGCTATTCTGTTTCTTCAGTATAATGTGGCCTAGACAGAGGGTAAGCAGAGAGACACTTAGGACATTTAAATTCATGAATTTGTGAGACCAGCTAAGAGAAAAATAGATAGATATTAAAGATTTTTTTTTTTTTGTAAAGAAACTTCTGGAGGGTGCCCTGGCATCAGTGCAGAGTCAGCACAATCTCCTATACCATCTTCATCTTCGTCTACACCCCTGGCAGTGAGCCCTGAGGATCATCATGATGCTGCCATTTATTGAAGGTCTTACATGTGTGTCAGGTGTGTGTAACCTTTATGGGGCGTCTACAATATAGATATTATTACCCCCATTCCACAAATGAAAAAGGGAGGCTCGGAGACGTCAAGTATTTGGGTAATGTCACTTGGCTAGTAAGTGACGCACCGGGGATTCCTATTCGCTATACTGCCTCTCTTTAGTGTTCAGAATGAAGAAAGCCCTAAAATCTACAGGAATCTGAATCCTAAAACAAAGGTTCTATTCTGTCCTCTAGAATCCACTTTGGGATATGGGAAAGCAGACTCAGATGTTTTGGAAACTTCATGGGACAGAAAAGGTTGTTAGGAAGCGGCCTTTCTTTAACTAGAAAATTCAATTAACTAGAACACTCCATTCCCCAGTGCTCCTATTAATTGTCATTTTACTGTGCCACAGGGAACAAGTGAAGGGATTGCTCTGGGGAAAGAATGAACAATGCAAAGTTGGAGGATGCCAGGATTTTGAGGATAAATTATCCAGTTTAGGTTCAGACTCTCTGTGCTTGAAGTTATTACTGACTTCGAATTCAAAGCAAATGCCTCTCATGAGTTGTAATTTACATCAGAGTAACAGTATTGGGAATGCTCGTCATGCCTCCTGGGTCTTGAAAGATTTTCTTGGTCATGTTGGGCTGGTCAGCTTTCTCATTTATGTCCCTGATGCTCTTCTGGGTCCTAAGCCAGGTGGTTATTTGTTTTACTTTGCATTAAGACTGGAGAAATCGTCATGTAATTATGACCTGATTGTTTGAATAGCCTTCTAGTTGGAAAGAAAGAGGTGAAAAAGTCCACATGCTTGTGAACCAACTCCTCAACTGTCCATGGGTTTGTGCTCTTTTGGTTATTTTAAAAACAGAACTTTCCATGGGAAAGGACAGCAGAAAGGAATACCCAGCTGAGAATCCCAGGTTCTTGGGTATCACCAAATCTGGAGATGCTCCAAGATGTACGCTATTGAGTAGGGGGAAAAAGAGGCCTGTTGTTCTGCCAGGTCATATCTTCAGCCTCATGGAGAAAAGGGTCCAAATAATAAGACCACCCGTGGCAGCAACAGCCAATATTCTTTGCCCCCTTAACTACGTGCAGGCTGTGTACTAAGTGCATTTATGTTCTTCTTCTCCTTTTTGTCTTCACAAGAACCCTTTTGGATGGGTGTTGTGTTGGACACTGCACATCCTCTGGGCCCCCCATTTTGCTTCAGCTGCTAAACATGGGGAAGAGGGTCAATGAATATGCTTCCCTCTTTTTTTCCCTAGCCAGACTTTTGGAGCAGCTAGTGTCATAGCCCACAGAGCTGACTTTGACTCCCAAGTCAGAGATTTGGATTAAATACTCCCTTTCAGCTTCCCTGCCCCAGCTCCAGTGCAGACGTCTGACACAGGTAGCTGTCTATGTTGGGGCCTCAAATGGTACCCTATGAGTGGTGATCACAAAATCATGTTCCGTTGCTCTTCACCCTGTGTCTTATTCACTGGGAACTCTGGAAGTTTTGAACAGACTCACGGGTGGGGAGGTTTTGAGAGGTTGAACATGTCAGGGTCTGTGGTTTCAGCCATGTGCTCCTCAAAGGGAGTGGGAAGCTGCTCTTCCTAGCTTGGTATGTTATTACGCCCATGTCACAGATTAGGAAACTGAGGCTTGGAGAAGCTATGTCAGCATCTTGCTAAAAGCCAGATATGTACTACATGGCGGAACTAGCATTCGTAGCCAGGCGTTCCCCACTCTGGATCCTGGGTCGAAATCACTGTGCAACTCTGCCTTCTAAATGGCCTTCCCTTGGGGCCAGGTGTTTTGTGAAGCCCACTTCCAGGAATACAAGATGAATGCGGCTCAGCTGAGACATCTCAGAAGGGAATCTGGCCATGGGGACTTAGGGATCCCCACTATGAGAACTTTAATAAGCTCCCTATCCCCTCTGCTCGCTATTCATGCTGCCCCTTGACTGCTGCAGCATAGAAATTGAGTGACACCCTTAATATGAAAAGGGCTTGTGCACTTGTCTCTAGGAACAGAGGAAAGAAGGTGCTTCCCTGTGTGTGGCCAGGATTGTAGGAGAAGAAGGAGAGGAGAGCAGGCAGGGATGGCCCTGGGCAGAGGGCAGGAAGGTGGGGGAGGATGCGCGCCTGCATCTCCAAGGGAGGGAGGGCTGTGGTGCAGCTCCGGGCTTGAGCAGAAGCCCAGGCCATGGTGGGAAAGTCCAGTGTGGGCCATGCTGGCTTCATGGGTGGCGACACTTGCAGAGCCCCCTGTGTAGAATGGCCTTGTACTTGCTTCTATGCTCTACCGTTGCAGTTTTGAAACTCTTAATTTTTGAACAAGGGAACCTGCATTTTTGTTTTGTTGCAGGCCCTCCAAATTACGCGGCCAGTCCTGGGTGTGAGGTTTCCTAACACCTTATTTACCCAGCAGTGCCCGTCGGCGGCCTCCTACTGGTGGGATTGCAGATGTATGTTGTATAGAAAAGGACGGCTTCCCCAGCAGTGGGAAGAAAAGAGGAGTTCAGAATGAAAGTGTAAATTCCCCAAGGAGAGAAAGGTAGAGTTTCAATTTCTGTTAATTTTTAAAGGCCACATGTAATAGTCTTTCTTGGGAACAGGTTTCACTGGGGCTGGAGAGAGCCTGCTAAATCCTACCTGGAGCTGAAGGTGGGAATGATGGGGGCAAGTGCCACCAACCCAGGGAAGCCCTGGGGGGAGGGAAGGACTGAATCAGTGGAAGCTGCGTCTTTGGAAGATATCTGTGAATTTCATTGCTTTCCTGAGAGCTCCTTTTATACCCAACTAACTTAAATTAAATTCTGTTCCCCAGACTCCTTTTACTCTGAGCCTTGGTCATCTTTTGTATAATGGAGATAATGGAGAACTCAAAGGGTGAAAGTCAGGATTAAATGATCCAACCTGTGGGAAACACCAGGACATCCTGAGCATTGCTGGGTCCTCGCTCAGTGTTGATGGCCATTTCCTTTCTCTCTTACGTCACCAAATGTGCTCTGAGCTCCAGAAAGGTGGGTAATTTGGGCCAATGCCTAGTATTTACAGGAAGGGGGGGTTTGAGTATAAATCACCAGGTCTGGCACTTTACTTGATGGTGGCGACATGTCTGACAACTCTTTGGTGATCTTAAAGGTACAGCTTCCAATTACAACTTTGTTCCAGCTGAGCAAGAGATTTTCTAGGTTGGAATAGTTCCTGGAGAGCCTCCGTGAAATTTCTGTAGAAGCTACAGTGTTACTCTCAACAGATTCAGTTGCTTTAATTTAACCTATTTGAGTAATGCCTGGGGGGGATTCTGTTTGGGGGATCCATCCACGTTACACTGGATATTACACTGAGGCCTCTCGGGATGTGTGTGTGTGTGTTTGCGTGCATGTGTACACACATCAGTCAATTTTGCCCTTTTATTATTTAATCTCATAATCTGTTATTTGGATGTAGTCAAAGAGAAAATAACCAGAATAGACTTTATGTTCTTTCAAAAGCAAATGTTCTTATAAGCATGTTCTCCTTTACTTTGTTCACTGTAATTTTCTCTGGTGGCAATAATGTAATGTCAAACATGCAGATTAATCAAAAAGGGCTTTGCCCTAATCAGCTCCACTTAGTGTGTGGGTGGAGGGGGTGTTTTTGAGTAGTATAGTCTTCCTGTTTAAGTGTTAAAATGTATCTCATTTCTCAGCTCACACCAGACTAGGATTTATAGGTTATGTAAATTTCAAATAAAAACCAAACCCAGACAAAGCAAAATAAATTGTTCCAGTTTTTCAAGTTCTTGTTTCTACTTTAAAAATTATGATTTGTATCTATATTTATTGTTAGTATGTTAGAATGTGTAAATTCACAAAACAGAAAAAACAGGAGAGAAAAATCTCTGGTTATGTTTTCCCTTCACTAAATTCGACTTCATTCTTTATATTTTTGATACACATTTTCCCCAAATGATATTACACCACACATTCTATTTTCATAGGCTCTTTTTAAAAAGCTAAATATATGAGGTGACATTCACAGGGTCCAGGTGTTAGGACATGGACATATCTCCTTTGGGGGCACCATGCAGCCTACAGCAACCTCTGTTGATTTTCTTCTGTCTTTCAAGTTGAGATCTTCCTCGTTCTTGTTATAATGAAGGATTTTCACTGAAACCTGGATATTTTAGATATTATATTGTGAGACTCTAGATCTTATTTAAATTTTCTATTTAGCAGGTTTTTTCTTTCACTGCTCCAGAAGAGGAAGAGGGTGCACTGCTCATTATTACTCTGTGGGGTTATGGTCCAGCTTCTCCTCTGACCTCACTGACACCTGGGGGGAGAGGCTCCTTGGTGCTGCTGGGTGCGGTGGGAGTTCAGGGTCTCCACCGGGCCTCTGCTGATTCTGCCCTGGCTGGGAGGGGCAGAGTGCCCTGTTACTGCTCCTTGCATGGCCTCCGACGACACTGTGGGAGGACAGCTCATTACAGCTGGGCCTACTCTCCATTAGGCCTCCTCTGCCATGGCCACAAGAGGAAGGGGAAGGGGGGCCTTATCTCCACCAGGTGGGGGTGGACGTGCAGATTGTCTGCTCAGCCTGTGCTGCCAGCGGTGGGGCCACAGTTTTTTCTGGGGTATTTGACTAGAGTAGAGTGGTTATTGTCTAAAAATTTTTGCCCTGTTAGGCTGCCCCTTCCCTGGTGCTTTGGCTGCAGAGAGCAGGCTTTTGTTTGGGTTTTTCTGTCCGCACCTACTGGCCTCTCTACCACCCAGTCTGGGATTCATGAAATGAAAAGAAAGCTCAGGGAACTCACCTCAAGTCCCAAGTTCCCTAGCCAACCTGCCTTCTTTTCTACATCTTTCAGGATCTTCTCATGTTTTTTTTTTTAAAATATATTGTTCAGAGTTTTTAGCTGTATTCAATGGAAGGAATGAGGAAATTGGTGTTTATATGATGCAAACAGTATTTACTTTTTTTGGAGTCGAATCTTTATTTATTTATTTCCTTTGCTTTTGGTGTCATGCTTCCCCTCTGAAACATCATATACATTTTTCATCTATTTTTCAATGCTTTTGTAGTTTCATCTTTTATATTTAAATCTTTTAGCAAGTGTTTATCATAGTATGCCTGTAGACCTCAGTTTCTGAGGTTCACGTAAGAACTACTGAATCAGAATGTCTGGGAGTTTCTCTTTATACAAACTCTCCACATCATTAAACATATGTCAAAATTTGAGATCTATTGCTTTATTCATTCAAAAAAAATTTTTATGTAAATTATAAGTCAGGTATCTTACCTATTTTTTTTCCCTAAGTGGGTAGTCAATTGTCTTAAAATCATTTATTAAATTATTCTCTCTTCTTCACTGATTTAAAATGCCACAATGATAAAATATTAAGTTTATATACATAAATATAAATATTTGGGTCTCTTTCCAGATGTTCCATTCTGCTTCATTGATCTGTCTGACCATTCTGGCGCCAGTAACTTACTCTCTTTAATTGCTGTAACTCTAGTGTGTGTAGACTTCTGAATGTTGCCCTGTACCAGCCTCTAAAAGCTTCATAAGAAACCATTTGCCAGGGGACAATTAGATGACTCATATATGAAGATGCTTTGTAAATTGCAAAGCTCTCTGGCCTCTCAACCCACCCCTGACACCAGCACTTCCTAAAACACTGATCTCATTCTGTCCCTTCCTGACTCCAGAGCTTTACTCAGAAGATGAAGCTCACTATCCTGGCATTCAAGGCCCTTCCTCTACAACCTGGTCTTCATCTACCTTTTCAAAAGGACCTCCCACTTGCCTTCAATAAAATCCTCCTCTTTCATCAGGTTTATCGGTTATCTGTTTTCCAGACTTGCCTGATATATTTCTTATATTGAGTCTTATTGTTCTCCCCACCTTGAAGTGCATCCTTTAAAATTACTTACCATCCTCCAAGGCCAAACTCCTTCCAGAAAGCCTTTTATCCAGCTTTCCTCATAGCATTCACTTTCCACTTAGCATACATTGACCTATGACAGCTCTCACAGGATGCAAGTACCTTTGTTATTTATGATTTCTAGAGTGTATATATCATCTCACTCAATGATACCGCAATGTGTTTACCTATAGAGACTTGGCCTTCTTCTTCTTTGTATGCCCCTGTGTTTCTCCTAACAAAGTGTGATGCACACACTAGACATTCACTCAATATATATTTACTGGCTAAATAAAGGAAGGGTAATATTAGATCTCAGTGAAAGCCCATGATTGATTTGTGTTGCTCAAACCCAAGCAGAGGACTGATCACCTTACTTCATCTATTTTCATATATTGTTCAGTTTAGAGCAAAATCACAACTAAATCCCATGTTATGAGACACTGCTGCTTTACATTAACCAGCTAAACAATGATCTCATGGGACACCATGATCCTGTGCAGAGATGTAGAAACCCAGGAATTTCTTCTTTAGATCCTCACAAAAATCTCCCTGCCTCTCAGAATGATCTCTCTGAGACAGAAAAGGGATTGTTACAGAGATGCTGTAGTTGTCTGCCCTTCCCGTAATCCCCTCAGAAGGAACTTACTCACCTAAAGCCCTTGATGCCTTAACTGCTATGGTTTCTATCACTTGCTCCAATTCCTCCATAGCCACAGCTGATTGGACCAATCAAAGGGCATGCAGTGATGAGCTGGGCCAATCAGGTTCTTGCTCTGGTGAATAGAAATGAAGAAACACAGAAGATAGGTAGTTGCCTGTTGGATATGGGTGCCGTTGCTGGAAGGTGGTGTAAGAAGAGTCAGGGCCATGGGGGCTGTAATGGCAAAGAGAAGCCAAAACATTGAGGATGGGGAGAGAAGAGAGAATGGGCCTGACAGAGAATGAGAATGATTCCTTTGGTGGAGAGAAGGCAAGAATATCTGTTCCTGGAGCTACACTGTTTTCAGAAATGCTCTCTATTCAAACTCTCTTGAGCTAACCTCTTATCCCTTGATACTGGGTCTCTTCTAGTCCTGTCCTTGATTCTTCATGAGATCATTTGAGCTTAATAATAAACCTCACTTCTCTTGACCAAGCTTGAGGGAACAGGGTACCTCTCCTCCTTTCAACCAAATTAGCCTGAATAAAATAGGTAGTAGTTGGGGGAATGGTGATTAGCTGTTTTTCTGTCTAGAGAACGTATATTTAGTTGTAGTGTAAGTTACTATAATTAAAGATAAGTTAGAATAGCTGGATGAACTTTTAAAACAATATTGCTTTCAATAAGATTTTAAGCTTTTAATAATTTTTCATGAAAAGTTCAAACATATAGACCAATAGAAAGAATAGATAGACATCTATCAATCTACTACCTAGATTTAATAATTATTAACATATTTCCGTATTTGCTTTATCTCTATACTTTTTTTTGCTGAAGCATTTTAAAGTAAGTTACAGATATTATAACATATCTCCCTGAAATACTTCAACATGCATCTTCAAAAGAGGATTTTCCTACATAACCACAATATCATTGTCATATATCACACAATT
Source organism: Avahi laniger (assembly GCA_963575035.1). Taxonomy (NCBI): domain Eukaryota; kingdom Metazoa; phylum Chordata; class Mammalia; order Primates; family Indriidae; genus Avahi; species Avahi laniger. The sequence goes on along the minus strand of CAUYSK010109173.1, from coordinate 47,090 downwards.
CATTATTTTCTTAATATCAGTAATAACCTGCCCATATTGAAATAGTCTAAATTTTCCTCAAAATGCCTTTTATAAATGTTTCATTTCAAGCCAAGATACAAAGATGAGACTGTGTTGGATTGTTAATGTTATGTCCTTTAGGTCACTCCTTCAATCTTCATTTTTTAAATGAAGAAATTAGGCCAGATATCTCAAAGAATGTCCCACATCCTAGATTTTCCTCACAGTGTTGTTTATCTTGTTTCTCTCTTCCCTGTAATTCCTATACAATGTAAGTTAAATTTAAAAACTCGGTTAGATTCAAGTTAAATATTTTTGGTGATAATACCTTAGAGGTGGTGATGCTGTGCATTTAATATTCCATCATAGTGGGGGGCATGTGACGTCTGGCCGACTGTCCCACTGTTCGTGATGCTGTGTTGATTACTCTGCTCAAGAGGGTGATTGCCAGATCTCTGCATTGTAAAGTAAGATATCCCCTTTGGTGATTAGCAAATAAGCTATGGGTGATGTGATCCAGTTTTCCGTTAACATGTTACCTAATGATTTTCGTATCCTTTCCAGAGTGGATAACTTTTCTTACCAACAGACATTTTCTGACAATAGAGCAGGCTACAGGTGGACTGAGAAGAGGAGACATGAAGTCTCCTTTGTTAGAGATTATCATGGATGTTACTATTATTATGGATATACGTACCATTATCTATTGCAGCCTAACAAACTATCCCAAAATATAGTGACTTCAAACAACCATAATTTTATTATCTCTCTTGGTCTCTGTGGGTTAGGGATTCAGGAAGGGGATTGGTAAGAGCTTCTAGTTCAGGGTCTCTCATGTAGTTGTTGTTAGATGGGGCTGGAGCTGGAAAAGCAGGAAACCAGAATATCTGGGGGCTGGCCAGATATTCTCTCTTCATGTCATCTCAGGCGCTCCCTATCCACATGGGTTGGTTGGGGTTTCCCCATAGCATGGCAGCCTCGGGGTGGTAGGACTTCCTTACACGGTGGCCGCTGTAGTCTGAATGTTTGTGTCCTACCTAAATTCATATGTTGAAATCCTAACCCCCAAGGTGATAGTATTAGGAGGTGGGGTCTTTGGGAGGTGATTGCGTCATGAGAGTGAAGCCCTCATGAATAGGATTAGTGCCCTTATAAGAAGAGGCCCCAAAGAGCTCACTCTTCCCTTGCACTATATGAGGACACAGAAGGTTCCATCTGTGAATCAGAATGTGGACCCTCACCAGACATTGACTCTGCTGGTGACTTGATCTTGGACTTCCCAGTTTCCAGAATTGTGAGAAATAAATTTCTGTTTTTCATGAAGTCACTCGCTCCATTTATGGTATTTTGTAATAGCAGCCTGAATGGACTAAGACAGTGGCTGAGTTCCAGCTTGTTTCCAATGATCCAGGTGGAAATGGCATTGTCCTTTGGGACCTAGCCTTGGACATCATGTAGCACCACTACCGTAGTGCTTGTCTTTGTTGATTGGTCATGAAGATTCGTCTAGATTCAAGGAGAAAGAACATACATTTCACTTCTTGAAGTTGGGAGTTTCAAAAATTTTACAAACATTGTTTTAAAACCAGCACATTATTTTTATGAAGTAAACATATATACACCTGCATTTACTAATATTTACCTTTTTAAAAGAAGGATCTGAGTAATTGATCAGTGATAAAAATAAATAGAAAAATTAAAAATAAGGCTGAAACAATAAGCAATACAAGGATCAAAGAAACAAATGCACCAGGCACCTGGACTGATTCTAGTCCCTTCTGTTAAGTACTGTATTCACTTCTGGGCAGTGAAGGTAAAGCATGAAGGACTTCGGTGTTTGTAGCTCTAGTTCCTGAGTAAAAGGAAGTTTACAAGTTTATCTAGGGGGCCGCTTTTTCCCCTTGACACTGAATTTTAGGAAGACTCTATTGAATAGATCCTATCATTAGGACCTCTGACAAACAGAATAATCAATGCCTGGCTTTGGTTGCTCAAAAGATAGAGAAAAGCTCTTTAGGTGCACACTTGTGATATCATTTCTATGTGACAACAGAGATATGAATACCAATACAACCTTTTAACTCATTTCCAGAGGGGAACTAAGATATGATGTGAGTTTACTGCTTTCTGAAGATCTAATCCCTGCTCTAACAGGGTCTGGCTCAGGGGACCCACAGCAGTGATTTGCCAACCCTAGCTGTGTAGTTGAATCACAAGGGTGAGGGGCACCTCTTACAAACACTCAGACAAATTGAATAAGATCTGTGGGCACAGGACGTGGGCATCAGTATTTTTTTAAAACTCCTCAAATGATTCCAATGTGTAGTCAGGGTTGAGAACTATTGCTGTAGAGCAGGACTCAGTAAACTTTTTCTGAAAAGAGCCATGTAGTAAATATTTCCAGTTTTGTGGTCATATAGTTTCCATGGCAACAATTCAACTCTGCCTTTGTAGCAGAACAGCAGCCATAGACAACCCTTGATGAATGGGCGTGGCTGTGTTCCAATAAAACTTTATTTATAAAAACAGGCAGCAACTGGATTTGGCCTGTGGATTTGCCAGCTGACCACTGATTTGGGGAACCAGTTATGTTACAGTTCTCTTTAATAGCATCATCCTTGTATACAGAGCCTCAGATGTACAGATACAAAAGAAGGGAATACTTTTATGACTATTGTGGCTGACACAGGCATTTTGAGTAGTAATTTAAATTATCCTTTATTGTCTCTTTTTCTAAAAAAGGAATGAGGTTAATTCATAAGTGTATGTATTTGTTTGCATAGACCCCACTTCCAGCTCTCCTCCCATGCAAATCTTCTGTCCTTGTGATATAGATCTTTGGAGCAAGCAGTGATCTTAGAGATTGTTCCCTCCCCTGTCCCTGCAGAAGGGCTGTGACTTGCTGGGCCTTGCTAGGATACCACCAGCAGGGAAGGACCAGAACTCAGCACTCAAGTTCCCCGCCTAAAGGTCAGCTCACTCTTCCCTTCTGTCTCCCTCCGCTCTGCATTTGTACCCAACTCCCACGTTCCAACTTCCTCAAACACTAGTGGGTCCACTGACCCAGTTCTCTGCTATGGATGCTGGACCTTGGCGCAGCCTTGATTTGTTTCCTCATCGTTGTAGATCAGTTGAGGATAGAGTAGTGCGTTGTCCTGCATTCTCCACCCTGCCCTCCAATGGCTGTGTCACCTCTCACTTCTCACACTCAGCAATAAAAACAGTTCTCAATTTACGATGATTCAACTTATGATTTTTAGATTTTATGATGGTGAGAAGGCAATACACAATATACTTCTCTACTTGTTAAGGCTGGACAATATGTATTCAGTAGAAACTGTGCTTTTTTGAATTTTGATCTTTTCTCAGGTTAGTGATATGCAGTATGATGCTCTCTCATGAAGCTGGGCAGCAGAAACGAGCTGTAGGACCCAGCCAGTTGTGCAATCTGGAGGATAAACAGCCCATACTGTACTCTACAGAGTACTGTATTCAATAAATCCCATGAGATATTCAAGACTTTATTATGCAATAGGCTTTGTGTTAGATGTTTTTGCCCAACTGTAGGCTAATGTAAGTGTTCTGAGCACATTTAACACACTAACTGCCATGGGGGTTGTATTTAACTCAGGCTAGTTTTGAGCCTGGGGCCTTGTGAAGCAAAACCCTGCAGTTGAGTTGTGAAAATCTTACTTGTTGATGTTCTTATTGTTACAATTAATATTGACAATTTAATTCTAAAAATGTGGATTGTGTTGCATGTAACTGCACCCACAGAAAACAATAAAAAATAGCAGATTAGAAAGGATCATTTTGCTTTAATAAAACATGGTGGTCCCAGGGAATTTTTTTTTCCAGTGTGGCAGTCGATGTGTTAAGGTCAGTTAGGAGTATTAAATGCATTTTGACTTCTGATATTTTCAACTTATGAGGGGTTTATTGGGATGTAATCCCATTGCATAAGTCAAGGAGCATGTGTATCCCTTCAGATCCAAGTCCAAAAACTTCCTTTTCCTTTTAAAACCCTTTCACTTCTCTGCTTGTTAAGGCTGGACAGTCTACCCCTGCTTACAACCTCTCCCCAAACCTGTTTCACTTGGGATCACAAGCCCCTATCCTCTCCTGGCCCCATTTTTAGGCCTCTCTCTATTCTTTTAGCTTTTTCAAAAAGACAGTTCTCATTGTGTTATTGTCAGTGTTGGCTTAATCCTGGGCCGGTTTCCATCTGTGTAATCTTTTGCGTAATCTCATCTGCTCTCACAAGTTTGAATTCTAGAAATACTCACGCAGCTTCCTTATCTCTGCCTGGTATTTTTTGCAGTTGCCCACTAGCTAAAACAGTCCATTTAAAATTCTTATCATATGTCAAAGAATTTAGAGAAGAGTAATTTGTTCACATTTTGACTGCATTACTAAATAACTTTATGCTGGATTAATCGGCCCTCTTTGTCCTTGTAACTTTTTCTTTTAGTTAGTGGATAAATTTCCAGTTGTATTAGGTATAAGAATTATTAAATGGAAAGGTATGAAAATTTGGAGCACCTTGATTTATTTTGGTTTTAATTACTGCTATATTTGGTGTCTAGGTATGATTCTTATGGGGCAAACACTATATACAGTCTTACATTAAAAAAAGGCTAATTAAAAAATAATCAGATGTCATTTCTTACCTGTTAAACCAGCTTTAATTATTGAAATAATTATTTTCTGTCTTGGTAGTAGTTTGGCAACATTCAAAGGTGTAGTTTTACAATAAAAAAGTGTATCATACTATGTTTGAACTTAATTAAAATGTTTAGAGAAAGAACATAAAACTACTTGGACGCAAGGATCAGGAGTTGGGATGTGGGACCTTGTAGCACTGGGCTAGTTCAAAGATTAGATTTAGCTTTTCTATATGTTGATTTAATTCTGACATTTTTATTAAGCACATATTTTTGACTGAACCAAAGACTCTCTCTCCCAATGTTCCAACTATTACATCTTCCCACCAAAATTTTCTGGTGGAAAATAATGAGAAGGAAGGGGCAAAGCTATGTGACTGCACTCAGGATAGCTGGTCACTGGTCTGGCTAGTTTTCTCTGAGAGAAATAGGAAACCAAAAGGCAGACTATGGTGGATGTCATCTTGAAGGTCTGCCCACTACTGGGCTGTCCTCAGGGTTTTATACTTTTACATAAAAATACCTCAATGAAGATAAAAGTATATCTGAAATCTTATTGCATTTTTCCACATTTGATCTTTTCCAGCATTAGCCAAGCCAAAAATAGACTGGAGTTTTGAGTGTTCCAACAATTAGCTGCCTGTGTTTTACATGTAAACAAACAAAGATTCTCAGGTGTGGCTTAACCGTTATGCAAGTTGATTATACTGAGTTGATTGAGCTTTGTGAGTTGACTGAATTTTGCACACATTTGAAGAAGCAGGTAAAACTTTGTACACTTTATGCCATAGTTGGAAAAATAGAGATACGTTTAAGCATAATATCATTTCCTGAGTTCACTAGTCACATCACACTAACTTCCTCAGCAAAACTGAGAAGATTATTTGGAAAGGGAAGTAAGTAACTTGGGTGCAATTGAAATTCTTTTGATTAGGAAAAATAAAAGGTAGTAATCGGCCACTGAACAGTCTGGGAACAGTCATGCCACTGACTTTTGCCCCTGACAGACAAGATAAAGTCATGAGTAAATGAGATTAAAAAGGATTTCTTCGAGTTGCCAGCAAAGCTCTGTTTGAGTTGTCTATTGATATAAAACACAAAATCCCAACATAATTGCTTAAAATAACAATGACATATGATTCTGACATTCTGTGAATCAGGGATTGGGGCAGGGCTTAGCTGGGTGGTTCTTCTGCTCTGCATGATGTTGACTGGGTTGCTCATGCAGCTGCACTCAAATGGGAGCTCAGCTGATGTTGAACATCCAAGATGGCCTCTCACCCTCCAGGACTTTTCTCAGTTCCAAGCATTGATAGGACTGTATTATTCTTTAAAGAACCCAATTTAAATTATTATGCAAATGTTATTAATCACTAAATAATTAATATTTGTGCAGTTTTTAAAATAAATAAAATGATGCATGTAAAAGAATTTTATAAATGGTGAAATACTACAAAAAATCAAGTTCTGGCTTGATGGAAAAGCATAATTGAAAGACGTCTAGAGAATGTAAAGCTTAGGGGTCCTTATCCAACATATGAGAAAACTGAGGCTCCTATAAGTACTTGGCTTATTTAAATTCATTGTTTTTAAGTTTTAGGTCATTAAGTCTTTTTTTTATCACATTGACAGAGAAAGGACTAGAAATACCTCATAACTCCCAGCTAAGTGATTATTCCTCCTCTCCACCTTTTGATCATATGGTTAAATGCTCGAGACTTAGCAGCTATTCTTGAAGAAAATCTAACCTGTTGGTGTTCTTTGCCATAATCCAGAGACTCTTGCCTTTGGCAATAGTGACATTTTGAGCTGGAAAATTCTTTGTTGTAGGGGGTTGTTTTGTGCATTATAGAACATTTTGTAGTATCCTTGGCCTCTACCCAATGGATGCTTGTAGCATCCCACACCCCCACACAATTCTGACATCCAATGTGTCTCCACACATTGCCAAATGTTCTCGTTGAGACTCACTGCCATAATCCAAGGCACTGACATTTCTCAGGTTGCAGTTTCTGAACTGTCAATAATGCCTAAGAATTAACTCTTTTCCCAACCAAAAACTAGGGCATAGGTCTAATAAAGGACCCCCTTTCGCCATGTCATACATTCAGATATATAAAAAAGTTTTAAGTTATAAATTAAATGTATAAAGTTAAAATTGAATTTAGTTACAAACATTGTATAGATCACCTTTATCAAAAACAACTAAAATCTAGTTGTTTTGGAGAATTGAGGATGTGTGGTTCATAGGACTTTTATTGCAAACCTAAACTCATAACTGTCGGCAAATGTCAGTTGTTACCTCTTCATCTTACTTCTAGTTGAGGTGGAACCCAACTGGAGAGGTGATGTTAAATAACAGCATGTTCATAAAACACAAAGTGAAGCAGAAATTTGGCAAAATATCTAGCTGATTTGAAACAAGTAGACCAGAACTTATTCAGTTTAAAACCACTTCCTGACTCAAGTATTATCCAGACTGACTTTCTACACTAATCAAATTGTTTAAAGTATTCATTTCACTTGGTATTATGTCAAAACAGCTGAAGGGTCTGATAAATTATTCTTCTAGTTGTTTATGACTTTGAGCATATGTATTACAAAACTGAATTTGATCTGACAGTTTCCATCTCTTTTTCCCATGTGAATGATAATGTTTATGGAACTATAGAAGTAACACCAACAATGAAATTAAATAATTTCAAGGTTTCTTGCTTAGGAAATCCAGGCAGCACCAGAAAGTGTCTGAGGAGGCAAAGCAGAATGTACCCAAATGCTTTGGTCTCTGTTGTTCAATGGTGGCTAAAAGCCAGTCAACTCACATTTATTTCTCCTTCAATTTCATAAATGGACCTGCAAAAAATTTGCAAATAAATCCACATAGCTTTATCATACATAAACATGTGCTTGAATTTTTTTTTCATTTGAATTTTTGAGCTTTCCCCAATACAAATATCTACATTATCCCAATATGCTTGTTCTGCTCATTTGGAAAAGCTGCCTGATGGTTTTCCCTGTGGCATTTTGAGTAACTACTAGCTGGAGATGCTAAATAACTCTCAGGTCTGTGTGAGTTAATATTTCTGCCCACTTCCTTATAAAATATGGCTGAAATCTCAACCAGAAGATGTTATCTATTGTCTGACATACACTTGACAGTGATAATGAAATGCTGCCTGCCTTATCCTTAAATTTTGAAGTTGGATCCATGTTGAATAATTTTGGCATTCTGGTTTCCTGTAACTTTTTTTATTATATATAAATTTAAAAATTATTTGCCTACTGATGTGAAATAAAGACTTGATATGGTTAAGGTGAATTTGGTGACATAATCACACGTAAGTATTTATCATCTTGATAACTTGCCTTCCATCCAGTGACCTTTTTTTCCTTTCTTTCCCACCCCCACCATGACACTTGATGCTGAACATCTGTTCTGATCTTCCTAACTCTGCCCCACATCTGGATTTGAATTACCTTTAGTTATACCCTCAAGGAGCCCAATTTTCTCTGCAGAAGAATTGTCCTACAGAGTTCCACAGTTACATAAGAATAAGGCCCATTAATTTTTCTGTTGATTTTAATTTCTCCTGAGTATCAGATCTTTGGCAAAAGTATAAAATTTCACTGACCGACTAAGACAGAAAGATGAAGAAGCAACATTCCAGATCAGAAATAATTTATATAAGGAGACAAATTATTGTGAGCTGTGAGGACATATGGTCCTCTAAACCAGACTGTTATTAGCCCAGCTACACAAAGTAGTACATGCTCAAGCTTAAAAAAAAAAAACAAAAATTTAATAAAATCTGCTACACCTTTTGATTAATTTCCTGTTAGACTTTTCTGGAAGAAAGATGAGTTTGGTATAGGGACTCATTACCTTTGTTTCCCTGAGGACTATCTTCAATTCAGGGTTGCAATGTCTGATATTTTGGAGAAATGCTGAATCCATTTTAGATAGCTGCATATAAAGATGAAAAAGGATTCCTGTGTGAAGACCACAGAGGTCTCTCCTAGCCTCCAACTCAAGAGTCATAGAGCACCCTAACATTTTCCCTCCAAATGGCCAATGAAAACTTGACATTGTTAATATCAACAAGCCCGATTGAATGTCTTATTCCAGTGTGTTGCACAGAGTAGGTGTTGAGTAAATATCAATTAGTTAATTAATCTGGCATTCAAACTTGAATTTTTTGTGAAAGCTGTTTAGATTGCTGACTTCACTGCTCCTTTATTCTTTTCACAGTTTAAGATTAGGGGTTATTTTAGGCAAAGTCTCACGAGACATTTGCTTCTTAATGGGCCTTTTACAGCTAGGGGGCCCTGTCTTCAGTTTCTCGTGTTCAGGGGTGTACTAAGGCACTCAGCACACTAGGTAGCGTGGGACTGGGAAAAGTGAGTGAGAGTATCCTACAGGATATTTCATCAATCTACTAAAGAATTCTCCCTGCTCTTCTAGAACATGCATTTTCAACAGGGGAGATATTGTCCTTGAGGGGCTAAAACTGATTCTTAGGACATTAAACAATTTTAGATATTATAATGGTTTGTACCCCCCACAAAAGATCAATGCTACATGACAAAAATTATATTCCTCAGCACTTAATTTCTCTCATTAGGGAGAAATTTAATTTCAAATTAAAATTTATTAATTAATTAAAACTAACTTTAAATTTATTTTTTGCTCCTTAAGGGGATAAGAATGAAAACAAGACTGAGAAACTTTTTTCTAGAGCACACGCCTCTTCTGTGGCTTTGAAAACTGGCCATGATAAACAAATGTATATTCTTTTATCACCCAATACTTAAAAAATATTCCCCATTGTGGCTCTTCTTAAGATGAACTCTTGGGAAAATAATTGGGAAAGCACCTTTCGCAGATACTTCAGACAGACAACAGAATACTGCACTAGCCCTGAATTTCCTCACACCCCCTTGACCTAATTCCCACCATGTATCCCCAAACCTTCCATCTCTCCCCAAACCTTCCATCTCTCTCAAATGGCAGCTTTCTCCAAATGGTTAATAAGGATCAGACTTTGAGAAAGGCAAGTCCTAATTTGGACCAACTGTAAATTTCTTATTTTTTCCCCCTCCCCCAGAAATATTCATATAATTTCTTCCAGGTAGACACAGTTTCCTGAGGCAACTGCCTCTCTCCCTGGTATGCCCAGCTGGGAGTTAACTGCCCTTGACTTTGGAGAAAATGTGCAAATAACTCCAGTAATCCATGGGGCCCCATCATGACCTCCATTCAAGTATTCATTCTTTCCCTGGGCACCCACACCCAATGATAGCTAAGTCTAGACTTACCTGGGCTATCTCATTAGAGTCCTTCAGCAAAAAGATGAGGCTGCCCAATATTATATTCTTTTTATAAAGAACAACAAAAATCTCGGCTAACATAGATCTTAGTGTGACTTACCCAGGATCACACAGGTAATAAATAGTAAGGTCAGGATGGCTGTCCCCCAACAGTGCACACACTAGAGTGTTAATTCTCTTGTTGCACACTGTCACATTCCCAGGGCTCATAGCAGGAGTCCAACCAGTATTTGTTAAAAGAATACATTTCTCTGAGCCTGGGGCTATCAGATCACCAATGCAAAGCAAGAAATTCTCCAAAAAATATGGGGCTATTTTTCTGTCCCACAGTTGATTTTACACTGGGAGCTACATCCTTTATGTTAAGAGGCATAACACAATAGCTGTGGCAACTTCTTAAGCAAAAAGCTTACCCAAACTTCTGAGTGATTTGCCATGGAGTTCAAGGAGAGCTTATTGTCTTCTGTTATACTGCACTTCAAATTTATTAAGTACAGTTAGTGTTAAAAGACAAGGTCTTCTTATTATTTGTCTCTTATATTAGGAGCCCCAAATTTTACACAGAAGTGGGGATACTCTCATTTCTGTTTTCAGTAAAGTTTACACACAACACACATGTATTTGCTGTGGTCTGAATGTTCGTGTGCCCCCAAAACTCATATGTTGAAGCCTAATCCCTGTGGTGATGGTATTAAGAGGTGGGGGTCTTTGGGAAGTGACTAGGTCATGGGGACAGTACCCCAAGGGAATGCATTCTCCCCTTCCCCCTTGTGAGGACACAGCAAGAAGGCACCATCTATGAAGCAAGGAATAGGTCCTCACCAGACACCAAATCTACTAGCAGCTTGATCTTGGACTTGCCAGCTTCCAGGACTGTGAGCAATAAATTTCAGTTGTTTATGAGCTCCATGGTTTATGATATTTTTGCTATTGCAGCCTGAACCAGCTAAGACAGTGCTAAATAAGAATATGTATGTATTCTAGAAGATAGAAAATGCCCAACAAAATTAAGTTCACTTCTATTGAAATCAATCATTTATTGTGCTAGAGGAGGAAGATATAATGAATTGTCACAGCTCTGGTACACAAACATAAACCAACTTTCTTCTGCTTTAGCTTCTGATGGGGAAATGTGTTCTGATCAGCTCAGTAGGTGCAGGGTAAATACATTTCTAGTAGAAGAAAACCAGCCATTCATCCAGCCAGTCATGGGCCAATGCTGTGTTAGGCAATGAGAAAGATAAACATGGATTGAAAAAAAAAAATCTTGGCATTGAGAATCTTATAATATATTAGGATAGGTAAAACAACATAATTACATTGCATTTTTCCACTTTGAGGGATGGGGTAAGAGGTGGTATGATCCAATAAAACAGTGTACAGACAATATTTAGGTTGAGTCTTAAATGGAGGAGTAATTTACATTATAGATATTAAAAGCAGGAAGGAAAGGAGCATCCAGGCAGAGAACAGGACAAATGGTGTAGATGCAGGAAAATGAAGGCAAGGGAACAAAGCCCAGTGTGACTGAAGCATGTGGCCCATGATTCTTGGGAACTAAACTTAGAAGGCCGTGGAAGCTGTGGGAGTCAGTAGAGCTATTCTTATTCTGGAGTCTTGTTGAAATTGTTTTTCCCCATTCTCTTGGAATTAGGCATGGCCATGCATTTTAATTTGGATTCCCATAAAGGCACACCCTGAGACAAAGTCTTGGGTACAGTGTATTGTGTTTGGAAGGTAATCTCAGGAAACAAAATCGATCAAGTAGGGAAGTGAGACAGGAATGGGCAAAAAGCTTTGGGAAAGTGGAGCTCAATCCTGATGAAGCCCCTCAGAGAAATAAGGTTGATCGTGCCTTAGAACGGTGCCATCAAAGGGAAGGGATACTGGGGCATTTATCACCAGCTGCCTTCCCTCAGTTGTTGAAGGTTGCCTCAGTGGCATTAACATCCTTGCATTTCTGGATTGCACCTGCTTGTGGGGAAGAAACTCTGATGTTGGGGAAAGTTCTTGGGAATAGGAGAAGAGAGAAGCAGGCATTTGAGGTAGGAAGGTGTCAGCTTGCTGGGAACTGCACTGTATTCCAGATGAGCTCCAGTGGCTGAGATGTGGGGCAGGACCTCACTAGCACCTGCTATAGCATCTAGTGTCTGACCTTACACTGGTCAATAGAATGTGAGCAAAAGTGAGCAAAGTCAACTCTGGGTGGAAGCTTTAAGAGATGGTTCATGATTTTTGCATTCCTTCCCCCTTTGGGAGTAACAATAATCGTTCGTATGATGGGGGCTGCCTCTGCTTGCTCTGGAGTGAGAAGATGTGGAGCAGGACTGGCAGCGGATTCGCAGTGGGCAGACATACAGCAGCAGTGAGAAATAAACCTATTTCTTACAAGCACGTAAGATTTTAAGGGTTGTTAGTGTAGCATAACCTGTCCTAATCTGACTGATATATATATAGATCAGTTCTAAACTGATTTGTTCTATGGTGGTTAGTTATGGTGAGATACCACAAAACTCCAGTGGTACAAACAAGAAAAATTTCTAATGCCTGATTGAAGATGAGCCATACAGGATGGCTGGGATTTTCCCGGTAAGCTTATCTGGGGACCTATATGCCGTCTGTTTTACTGCTCTGCCATCCCCTAGGACAGCGGTCAGCAAACTTGTTCTATAAACGGTCAGATAATAAGGTTTTGTGGGCTGTATAGCCTTTTTGTTATAACTACTTCAACTCTGTTGTTGCAGAAAAAAAGCAGCCCTATGCAAAATGTAAATAAATGGGCATGGCTATATTCCAAGAAAACTTTATTTACAAAGGCAAATAGCAGACCAGATTTGGCCCATTTACAGATCCCTTATTTAGACTTTAAATATAATCCATATGCTCACTTTGGTAGCATAAATACTAAAATGCAATAATTCAGAGAAGGTTGATATGGTCCCTATGCAAGGACAAACAATTCAGCAAGTGTGTTGATCTTTGACGTTATCTTGCCTTGAACTCTATGGAGGTGCCACCTGGGGAAGATGGTGGATTTCCAGACAAGTCCAAATAAGGAACATCATTTGAGTGTCACCACCATGTTAAGGCTCTGAGCTGGCTTATTAGGCTCTGAAATTTGACTCCAAGCATAAGCAAAGTAGTCAGGCTCCTGGGAACTGACTTTTTCTGAACAGACACACAGAGTGGTGTGTAAATCAGAATATGGATGCCAATTTACTCCTTTGCAACACAAATGTCATGTAGATGGGATATTTCTATTCTTTAGTCAGTATTTTCTCTCCCTGTGGGAAAGTATCATGGGAAGACAACTCACAATTAGAAGTGAACACTGAGAACTGGAATCAGAACTGGAAAGAGAGTTGGATGTTCTAGTGGCTAACGATAGCCAGATGTGTCTATTTTCACTAAGGGAATGTATGTGATCATGACACTGCCTCCTTGGACTGCATCTCTCTGGAACACCCATTTTTAGTTCCCACCATCCCCCCATATGTTAAATAAATCAGTGTGAGAACCAAATGTCTAAGGTAATGATGCATATCTGTGTTCTGCTCCATTATATGATCTCATTTTTAGGTTCTTGGGCAGTGCCTCATTTTTTTTTCCCCGTGTGCTAGCAACAAATTATTTCATATTTTTTTATTTTAAAAAAGTAAAATGTGAAAAGTCTAAGCCATACAAATAAAAAGATATAGATGAATGTGTGGTATTAATATTTAGATAGTAAAGAGCTTTTCAACTTTAAAAGCAACCAAAAAATTGGGAAAAGGAGTAACAGTAGATCTGATTATTATTAGTCAAATTTAATGAATAGAAAATAGATTATTTAAAAATAAAAATATCTCCATACCAGAAAAATGCATAACATTAAAATGCAAGTAAAACACAGAAAAAAATTTGGAACAGGTGACAAATGAAATCATTAAGGAATCCTAAAATAGCCTTCATATATAAATAGCTCTAATGAGCAAATAGGGAAATAGCAAGAATTCCTATAGATAATTGTGGAAAGCACATACACAAGTGATTCATGAAAACATGATATTAATAGCTAATAAGCAAAAAAAGAGTATTTAACTTCCAGGGAAATGGTAGAAAGTCCAAGGCAAATGGGTGGCCATTGTGGTAGAGACAGACAATGCTCATCAAATGTTCCATATCCTCCTAGATATTTTCACCCTTCCTTTGCAGTCAGCCTGGGTCATGTGACTAATTTTGGTCAATGGACTATGAGCAAATATGACATATGTGGCATCTGCACCAAGGCAATTAGAAACCAGTGTGCCTTCTCAGGCCCTCTCTACCACCTGCAACAATCTTGGAGACCACATGTTCCAGATGCTGTAGCTACCAATGGGGTTGGGCAGTGGTGGACTAGGGAGAAAGTAGCAGGAGATTATGTGGAGAGGGAGGCAGAAACTGAGTGGGGAGGGCTGTGCAGACAATGATGAAGAGTTTAAATTCTATTTTTAGTGCAATAGAAAGCAGTGTATCAAGACTACGCTTCTAGAACCTTAAAATTGTCCCTATTCTCTGACCCAGAAATATGCTGAATCTATTCTAAAAGATTCTAAGAAAAGAATCAGAAATGTAGTCAAAGATTTATATTTAACTGTATTTTTCTTAAATTATAATAGCAAAAAGTTGAAAAAGCTTAAATGTCTAAAAATACAGGAATGATTAAAGCATAATATTGTTATTACTAAATAAATTTTTTCATAAAGGATTTTATTTTTTATTTATTTTGAAGGATCTCCCATTTGTTATTATGTTTAATTGACATATAACTAAATGTACACATTTGTGGGTTATAGTGTGATATGTTCATGCACATACACAATGTGTAATGATCAAATCAGGGCAATTGGCATATGCATCACCTCAAACATTTATTATTTCTTTGTGTTAGGAACCTTAAAAATAGGTTTGTGAAAAATACAATATATTGTTGTTAATTATAATCATCCTACAGTGCTATATAACAAAGAAATTATTCCTCCTATTCTGCTGTAATTTTATATTTGTTAACCAACCTCTGGATAGCCCCTCTTCCTTCCCTTTCCATCCTCCAGTAACCATTATTCCATTCTCTACCTCTGTAAGACAAATTTTTTTAGCTTTCACCTATGAGTGATAACATGCAGTATTCATCTTTTTGTACCTGGCTTATCTCACTTAACATAATGTCCTACAGCTCATCCATGGTTATACAAATGACAGGATGTCATTATTTTTTATGGCTCAGTGATATTCCATTGTGTATATATACCACATTTTTGTTATCTATTCGTCCATTGATGGGCACTTAGGTTGGTTTTATATGTTGGCTATTGTGAATAGTGGTACAATAAACATGGGAGTGCAGATATCTCTTCAATATACTGATTTTCTTCCCTATGAATGCATACTCAGTAGTGGGAGCAGTGGGAATGTTGGATCATCTGGTAGATATGTTTCCTAAAGGACTTTAATGCCAGAAATTCTTATGCTGCATTCACAGCAGCAACAAAACTTGGAAATAAATTAAAGAGAATGCAGAAGATCTTTAGTGAAGGATGGAAAGGATGACCTGAATAAATACCAAGTTCCTGTATGTAAGAGTTTAATATTGTGAAAATGTTGTTTCATCCCTGATTCAACTGTCAATGAATAAACTTCCAATTAAAATCTCTAGAAAATTTTAATTGAACTTCACAAACTTGATTCTACAGTTCATATAGAGGAAAAAAATGTGCTAGAAAAACTAAGATTATTTTATAAAAAGAACAATGTGGGCTTCCATCCAGCTGTGGCCATTGGCTCAATAGAAACAGTAGGAATCCAGAAAGAGACCTATGTTTGCATGAAAATTTAGTGCATGATAAAACTAGAGGTTCAAAACAGTGGGAGAAAAACACACTATATAATAAATGGGTCTGGAACAATTAAATATCTGTTCACATTAAAATATAGTTATCTCTGGCCGACACATGATACCCTCAAAATATTTCACGTGGATTGAAGAACTTCACCTTTTAAAACAATCCAACATAAAAGCAGTAGAAGAAATTTAAGGTGCAAAATGAAGCTATGAGTTTCTCAAAAATTTGAACATAGAATTACCATATGACCCAGAAATTTCTTTCCTAGGTATATACCCCACAAAAACTGAAAACAGGTACTCAAAGAGATAATTGAACATCAATGTTCATAGCAGCGTTATTCACAATAGTCCAAAGGTGGAAGCAATCCAAATGTCCATCAACAGATGAATAGGTGAACAAAATGTAGAATATGCATACAATGGAATATTTTTTGGCCTTAAAAATAATGAAATTTGACACATGCTACAATGTGGATGAAACTTGAGGCCATTTGCTAAGTGAAATAAACCAATCACAAAAGGGCAAATGTTGTATGATTCTACTTATATAAGGTACTTAGAGGAGTTCAATTCATGTAGACTAAAATTAGGATGATTGTTACCAAAGGCTGGGGAGAGGGGAGAGTGGAAAGTCATTATTTAACAAGTACAGAGTTCCAGTTTGGGATAATGAAAAAGTTTTGGGAATAGATAGTGGTGATGGTTGCACAACCTTGTGAATGTACTTAATGCCACTGAATTGTGGCACTTAAAAATGGTAAAAAGGAAATTGACACCCTCTTGCTATATTGATCCGAAGGAGAAAGGAAAGAACTGTAATAAACTCAATTGGAAATGAAAAAGGAGAGGTCACAACTGATATCACAGCAATACAAAACATTGTCTTTGAATACTATAAAAATTTCTATGCCCAAAAAACTTGAAAATGTGGAGGAAATATACAAATTCTTAGAAACACACAACTTCCCTAGGCTCAATCAGGAAGAAATAGAATTCCTGAACAGACCAATATCAAGCACCGAAATTGAAGGAGCAATACAAAATCTTCCACTAAAAAAAAGTCCTGGACCAGACAGGTTCACATCTGAATTTAACCAAACCTACAAAGAAGAACTGGTATGTATACTGCAGAAATTATTCCACAACACTGAGAAGGATGGAATCCTCCCCAACTCATTCTATGAAGTCAATATCACCTTGATACCAAAGCCAGGAAAGGACACAACAACAACAAAAAAGAAAACTAGAGACCAATATCCCTTATTAATATAGACGCAAAAATTCTCAGTAAAATCTTAGCAATAAAATCTTAAAATCGAATTTAACTCCAGATCAAAAAAATAATTCATCATGACTAGGTGGGCTTCATCCCAGAGATGCAAGGATGGTTTAACATATGCAAATCTATAAATATAATGTACCATATAAATAAAAACAAGAAATAAAATCCTTTGATCCTCTAAATATATGCAGAAAAAGCATAAATTCAGCACACTTTTATAATAAAAACTCTTAACAACATAGGCATAGAAGAGTCATACCTCAAAATTATTAAAGCCATATATGATAAACCCACAGCCAATATCATGCTGAATAGGGAAAAATTGAAAGCATTCCCACTTAGAACTGGAATCAGACAAGGTTGCCCACTAACTCCACCTCTATCCACCATAGTGCTGGAAGTCCTTGCCAGAGCAATCATACAAGAGTGGGGAATTAAGGGTTTCCAAATGGAGACAGAAGAGGTCAAACTTTCACTCTTTACTGATGATACGATATTATATGTAGAAAACCCCAAAGATTCAACCAAGAGACCCTTGGAATTGATAAATGAATTCAGCAAAGTCTCAGGGTACAAAATCAATTTACACAAATCAATAGCTTTCATATACACCAATAACAGTCAAGCCAAGAATGAACTGAAAGACGCAACACCTTTCACAATAGCATCAAAGAAAATTAAATATTTAGGAATATATATAACTAAGGAGGTGAGAGAACTAAATATAAGGAGAACTATGAAACACTGAGAAAAGAAATTGCAGAGGATGTAAACAGATGGAAAACTCTACCACGCTCATGGGTCAGCAGAAGCAATGTTGTTAAAATGTCTATACTACCTAAAGTGATCTACAGAATCAATGAAATCCCTATTAAAATACCAACATTATTTTTAACAGATCTAGAAAAAATAATTCTGCACTTTGTATGGAACCATTGAAGATCCCATATAGCCAAAACAATCTTAAACAAGAAGAACAAATTGGGAGGCATCAATGTACCAGACTTCAAGCTATACTACAAGGCTATAGTGACTAAAACAGCATGATACTGGTGTAAGAACAGAGACATAGACCACTGGAACAGAACTGAGAACCCAGATATAAAACCATCCTCATATTGTTATCTGATCTTTGACAAAGCAGGCAAAAATATATACTGGGGAAAATAATCCCTATTCAATAAGTGGTGCTGGGAAAATTGGATAGCCACATGCAGAAGAATGAAACTGGATCTTTACCTCTCACCTCTCACAAAAATCAACTCACAGTGCATAACATCCTTAAACCTAAGACATGAAACCATAAGAATTCTAGAAGAAAATGTTGGGAAAACTCTCATAGACTTTGGCCTATGCAAAGAATTTATGAATAAGATCCCTAAAGCAATCACAGCAGCAACAAAAATGGGACCTGATCAAATTAGAAAGCTTCTGCACAGTCAAGGAAACTATCATTAGAGTGAATAGACAACCTACAGAATGGGAGGAAATATTTGCATGTTACACATCTGATAAAAGGCTTATAGCTAGAACCTGTATAGAATTTAGAAAAATCAACAAGAAAAAAATCAAACAACCTCATTAAAAAGTGGGCAAAGGACATGAAAAGAAACTTTTCAAAAGAAGATAGACTAATGACCAAAAAATATAGGAAAAAATGCTCAACATCTCTAATCATCAGGGAAATACAAATCAAAACCACAATGAGATATCACTTAAATACAGTGAGAATGGCCTTTATCAAAAAGTCCCAAAACAACAAATGTTGGCATGGATGGAGAGAGATAGGAACACTCATACACTGCTGGTGGGACTACAAATTAATACAACCTCTATGGAAAGTAATATAGAGATACCTCAAAGAGCTACAAGTATAACTGCCATTTGATCCAGCAATCCCACTACTGGGCATCTACCCAAAGGAAAAAAGTCATTCGATAATAAAGACATCTGCGCTAGAATGTTTATAGCAGCACAATTCACAATTGCAAAGATGTGGAAAAAACCCAAGTGCCCATCAAATACATGAGTGGATTAATAAAATGTGGTGTATGTATACCATGGAGTTCTACTCAGCCACAAAAAACAATGGTGATCTGGCACCTCTTGTACCACTCTGGATAGAGCTGGAGTCCATTCTACTAAGTAAAGTATCACAAGAATGGAAAAACAAGCACCACATGTACTCATCACCAAATTGGTACTAGCTGATTAACACTTATGTGCACACATGGATTGTATATTCATTGTGTGCCAGGCAGGTGGGAGGGAGGTGGAGGGGATGGGTAAATTCACAACTAAAGGGTGTGGAGCGCACTGTCTGGGGGATGGACAGGGTTGTAGGTCTGCCTTGGGTGGTGCAAAGGCAATATATAGATCCAAAATGTTTGTACCCGCAAAATATTCTGAAATTAAAAAAATGGTAAAAAATGGTAAATTTTATGTTATATATATTTTCCCACAACAAAAAATAAAGTACACTAGGGTGAAAAAAAGCAGCTGCAAATGTTTGTGGGCTGCGTCAGAGATGAAAACAATTTCATAGTACAGGGAGGATTTAAGAGACAGAAGTTCCTAGATCGTTGAGAATGAATATAAATAGAAATTGTGTAGAAATTAAAATTGACAACATAAAAGCATAGCTCAGAAAAATAAAAAAGCTGACAAAAGCTAAAAGTTTTCAAGGAAGCAGTGTGATTTTCACCATATTTTTAAAAATTGAGAACAATAAAAAGGAGCAGATTTCCACTGAATGTGTGACCCACAAAACATTTGCAAACTGGACATTATACATTTTTTATTTAATGAGGATTTAATTATAGTTCAAAAAAAAAGAGTGAGTCAGAAAATTTTTCTAATCAAATTCATAACTTGAAAAGATCAGAAGATATCCTTGCAATCTTGCAACTTCATAGTCTTCCCTGGATGAAGATGTAATTATAGTCTTGAAATGTCACTTGCACACAAGAAACCTCACATTCAATTACTACAATGGAACAAAAAGGCTGAATAAATAGCTAACAATCGATCGAATTCCACACAGACAAGTAAATGCTGACAGAGAATGTTGGCATGATGTTCTTAAAGACAAAGGATAACAAAGCTTTTTGTGACACAATATTTACTGAGAAAAGGTTCTCAAGTTTTCTAGAAATAATTTCAAAATTTAATGCTAGAATGGGCAAACTTGTAAGATGGATAAGAAATTGTAGAACAAATTACCGCTATCTAGGATGGAGAGTTCAATATAAAATTATTAATTTAACAAGTAATTAAATGGGACAAAATGCCATACATAAAAATTTAAAAAGTATATATTACTCCTTTTCAATCAGAGTATGATTGGCTAAAATCAAAATGTTAAACAACTAACATTTATTATACCTGTGGTTGAACTAGAAGACAAAAATGAGAAGGCTGAAATGAGCATTTCATTGATTTTATACCTATTGTAAAGAGCACACTTTTTTTTTCACTTAATTGAAGAATTGAAAAATCTTCTCTAGACATTTGGTATTAATTTAAAAGACTGAGGAGGGCAGCTTAGGGCAATGGTGCCTCTGTGGTTGGTAAAGACAAGGTGGGAATGCTAGACATTGGGCTGAAATGCCCAGAATCATCCTTTGTCACAGGTAGTGTGCATAGTTAGAATTTGTTTGCAGGAGACATGGCCTTGACTGTGCCAATTATAATCACATTTTTGGGCAATAATTCAGAGATTATGTCTGATAATCTCTGTATACAGGACAACCTCTGGCAGGTTCTTCAAGAGATATTCTAGAAGAAAGCATTGTTATCACAGGAAATGATTGCTCCATGCGTGTTATTGCCTGAAAGACCTTACAGTGGGACAAGAGGTGGAAGTGAAAGACAGTGATATTGATGAACCTGACCCTAGTTAGGTGTAGGCTAATGTATATTTTTGTTTTTAACAAAAAAGTTTAAAAGAAAAAAATTATTAAATAGAAAACAGCTTATAGAATAAGCATATGAAAGAAGAAGATATTTTTTCAAGGCTGTACAATGTGTTTGTTCACTTCTCCACAATTTATCAACCTTTGTTAAAATGGTATATAAATCCCCTAAGTTTAATCACTTCTTTAGGTCTTCGCTTCTTTACTATAAAGGCTCCACACATGTAAAAATTAAAATATTAACATAAAATAAAATTTGTATGGCCTTTCTCAGTCATGCAAATCGGTTAAGCTGTCTTCTTTTAGTCTTATTTGCAATCCCCAGTTATAGAACCTAGGAGGATAGAGGAAAGTTTTTTCTTCCCCTAAACCGTTGTTCTTTAATGTTTGTGTCAGTTACGAAGCTGTTGCCTCTCAGCTCAAATATACTCTTCAGTATTTGGCTTTGTGATGCTGGAGCTGGGACTCCTCAAACTACTTTTTGGCTTTTCCAGCTGTCTGCATGCCAGTTTATGCTATTGGCTGGTGTTAGAGGGAGACAGAGAGGCTGGAGGAGAAAGAAAAGACTTGCTTCTTCCTGTTTTCTTCCTCTTCCTGTGAGAGTCACTTCAGATTTCTTCATCCTGGCAGCAGCAATTCCTCCCAGCTGAAGCCAGTTTGCAGTTTTCCAACACTTGTAGAACCAGCCTCATGATGTCCCATCTCTTCTACACTGGCACCAACTATCTGGGTCTCAGGTCCTTGACGCTGTTCCTTTAAGTTCCTAAGTTTTATTAATTCCAACTTCCTCCTTTTGTTATCCCCACCCCAGCCTTTGAGGTGGTAGCTATTTCCTGTACTAGCTACCTCCATGATACCTTAGAGTTCTCTTAAGTTATTTTTAACTGTTAAAAATTTTAAAAGTTAAAAAAATTATGGTAAATATACATAACATAAAATTTACCATCTCAACCATTTTTTAAAAAAATTTCAGCATATTACGGGTTTTTTTTAAGTGCACAGTTCAGTTGGGTTAAGTATATTCACAACGTTGTGCAACAATACCCAGAACTCTTTTCATCTTGCAAAACTGAAACTCTGTACCCATTAAATAATAATTCCCAATTTCTCCTACATCCAAGTACCTGGCAACTCCTTCTCTACCTTCAGTCTATATGAATTTGACTAACCAAGGAACCTCATATAAGAGTAATCATGCAATATTCGTCCTTTCATGACCAGCTTACTTCACTTAGCATAATGTCTTCAATGTTCATCCATGTTATAAATCAGTACTTCCTTCCTTTTTTAAAGCTGACTAATACTCCATTGCGTGTATATACTGCATTTTGTTATCTACTTATCAGTCAATGGATACTGGGGTTAGAATTCTGTATTTACCTTTTCAATTATGTGTAGCAATTCTTTTTATCCAGTTAGCAATTCTTCATATTAAATTCTCTTTTCACGGCTGGGCACAGTGGCTCATGCCTCTAATCCTAGCACTCTGGGAGGCTGAGACGTATGGATCGCTCAAGGTCAGGAGTTTGAGACCAGCCTGAAAGAGCGAGACCCCGTCTCTACTAAAAAATAGAAAGAAATGATCTGGACAACTAAAAATATATATATATAGAAAAAATTAGCCGGGCATGGTGGCGCATGCCTGTAGTCCCAGCTACTTGGGAGACTGAGGCAGAAGGATCGCTTGAGCCCAGGAGTTTGAGGTTGCAGTGAGCTAGGCTGATGCCATGGCACTCACTCTAGTCCAGGCAACAAAGCGAGACTCTGTCTCAAAAAAAAAAAAAAAAAAAAAATTCTCTTTTCAAAGAAGTGATAAGATTTTTGCCTCCTGACTTCATTCTGACTGATAATGATGGTCAGGAATTTTGAAAAAATGTCTTCATATTTGACTGGGGGTGGTCAGTTTGTGTAGGAAGCTTGTCTTCTGGGTGGAGGAGCCCATGTCGCTCTGGGGAAAGGAAGAGTTAAATTGCTTGAGGAACCACCCTGCTTTACAAGTTGTAGGACACGGAAGAGGCTCTTCACAGTCAGAAGACCCAATTTATGGAGCTTTTGGCAAAGATTTCTCATGAGAATCAATACTGGAGTAGCGTGGCTCCCTGCTCGGTTTTCTTCCTGCTGCACTCTTTGGAGTCTTTCAGGGATATTTGCAAATCTCTTCACTTTCCAGCTTCAACTCTCGTACCAGGACCCCTTCCCAGACAGATTGGCCACCTGCTTAGCCCTCTTGTCCTAAAAACAGTTTTAAAATTAATTGCCCCCTGTGTTTCTTTTTTGCTCTTGCAATCTGTGGACTTTGAGCTGGTGCGGCCTCTGAAATGCTCTATTTCTGCAGTAGCTTTCTCCTGGTTTGTGTTTTTGGATGAGCACATCTTTGCCAATCTGACCGTGTGCTTTCTATTTTGCAGGATATTCTCTAATCTCTTGATGCCATGTCCTTTGCTTTTTAGCACTATATGTGTTTATCCTTTTAAAATAGCATATTTCTACCATTTCAAGGGATTTTGAATTAGAGTAGAAATGTTCTTAGTTTGTTATTTTCATCCAATCTTCTATATACTTCTTTATAATTGTTTTCCCCCCCAAAGTTTCTGTAAATGAGTTTTACTTTTACAATCAGAAAAAAAAAGACAGATTCCCCCATAGATTGTATTATTTTTCACGTAAATGATTAATCTGTCAGGGACATAAACTTTTAGATACTTCAGAAAGAAATATAGCTATTTTAATTCATGAAATCGTCAGAGAAAACACATTGCAACTTAATTTCTTATATGGTATTTTATTCATTTCATAATTACATGGATAAATAATGTATGAAAATGAAATGACAATTAAGATCATCATATTAGTGGAAATATTCTCAAAGTTAATCAAGGATGACAAGAATTTATGGCATAGTTAAAATTGTTATTTATCCAGGTATCTTTTATATTTGGACTCAGAACCTCCAAGGATTTTTGGGGAATTAAAGTAAAAAGCAATCCCCCTGAAATAGACTGAGAGCGAATGAGATGTTTGCAAATGCCTGAATCTATCGTGTAGATAGTCACGATTCCTCAAGCACAAGGGCATATAGGTAAATTATGCTCATGACTTTGACAGTGCTCACCGAATGCTGACTGCATGTCAAGTATTGCGCCAGTGCCAGGAATGCAAGGGATAAACAAAATAGATAAAGTCTTTGCTCCACATGGAACTTATATGCTAGTGGGGGATACAGATTTGTAGATAGGTAATTTCTACATGGTGTGCTAAGTAATTGGAGGAGGTAAATCCAGGGAGCTCAGAAAAACACAAGAGGGGCATTTCATTCATTCTTGGGTATTGGGGAATAGTAAATCATCACATGAAGAACTAATAAAAGGATAAAAGAGGATTGAAGGCTAACAATAGAGGCATACTCTGCTCCAGGATCTTGCATATATTAATACTACAGCCTCTGCTTGGAGTCCTGTAACACACACTAGGTGGTGCCTAGAGTAGGTATGTTTTGAGGTGCCTGTTTTTCTCACATGCTTTCCTCTGGGATTTGCCCATTCCTTTGGTCCTATAGCCATGCTTGTGTTGGGTCACTTCCATTCTTTCTTCCTTTCTCCCTCCCTTCCTCTCTCCCTTTCTTCATTCTTTCTTCTCCTCCCTGCCTCCCTTATACCTAATTGTAATCAGGGTGGACACTTGTGACTTACACCATTGCCTGGCCATTAACCATTCAAAGTGTGTTTCCTTCTTGATCTCTCTAGAAATTTTAAAGTAAGAGGCACAGTAATTGCATTGAAGTACTATCTTTTGAGTGAATGAACCCCTCAACTTGATGCATGGGAACTCAAGTTAAAGTACATTTTTTGAGCTTTCAGGACAAATAATGCTCTTATCTTTATTATATCATTATAAAATTTTTCTTTATCTCATATATTACGATTTTGTATTAAAAATCGATGCTAAATATAATCATATTATTTAGTATCATAGCAGCAATGATGCATTAATTCCTCCAACCAAACCATGTACTGTCAACATGGGCACTGATGAATTTACAAGCAGATGCCTGTGTTCCAATTTAGTATTCACCAAAGGTTTGTTAGGTAATCTAAATTGAGTTAATATAATTTTAGCTAAATTGGGGGCTATTATATATGCTTTTTAAATGAGTCTTGAAGGGAAGGAGTGACTCTTAATTGTGGTATCTATAGTGAGACTGTTGTAGATTTCTGTTTTAGAGTTTAAAAAGTCAATTTGTTGAGTGGTGATTAGGAGAATGTAATAGTTACCTATTGACAAAATCTTCTGCTTAACAAACCATTCCAAAACTCAATGGCTGGAAACAATAATTATTCTCATGAATCTGAGGTTGGCTAAGGGTGCTTTGATCTGGGCTGGGCTAGACCAGAGAGACTTGGCTATGCTCCATGTCTCTGATGTGTTTTCTGGGACTAGCAGGCTGATGATGAGACAGGCACAGAGAGCACATATAGGGTCTTTTGAGGCCAGGGCTCAGAAGTGGCCAACTGTCACATCTGCTCATTCTATTGACCAAAACAAGTCTTATGGCTGTACCCAAAGGCACGAGGAAGGGAAGTATGCTACCACATGGTAAGAGCATGCTACCCCATGCTGCCAGCTTTTACGGGAAAGGCCATGCATACAAGGAAGGGCACTAAGAAGGGACAGTGACAGTGATATAATTTATACACAGAAACTGCCTAGTTATTCGCCAAACTGCCTCCTCTTCTTCCTGGAACCCACAGCTTCACCATGTTTCTTTGCATTTCATACAGTAATGTCTGGCTGTATGACTGAGTTCTCGCCAAGGGAACGAGAGCAGAAATGACTTGGCCCATGAAAATTTCTAATGGCAACTCTGTGTTATTTCCCTTTTCTTTGGCTTGATGCAGACAAGCTAGGAAAACTTGAAAGCCACATGTTGAACATAGTCTGAAGTACAAGATGAAAGAGGCTGTGTCCAATCAGCAACTCCCACTTGGACTTCGAGGGAGAAATACACTTTTATTGTGTTGGTGCCCACACTCTTTTTGGGGTTTGTTCTAGCAGTTGGACTTACCTTAAATGATGCATGTGCTACGTGTAGAGAAAAGTCCTCAGCATGTCTCCAGGGTTCCTTGAAAGCGCTTTGACACATGCTGCCTTAATGCTTGTTGGGTTCAACTTTAATTCCTTCAGGGGAAGCTTCTATGTTCATCAAAATCAGGGAGGAGAAACTTTTATTACCCTGAGGTTGGGGAGATGTTCTTCCTGGTCACCAGGTTAGAATAAACCACTTTAATGCAGCAATAAGACTTTGGCAACCAAAGTAAGTCCCTGCAAACAGGTCAGGGATGCAATTGTCTTTCAGCATCAATTAAGCCTTTTGTTGCTTAATTCCCTCTTTAGATTCATTGGATTCCTTTAGTGGGAAGAGAGAAGGACAAAAAGTATTAGGAGAAGAGAGATTGGGTGTGTGGTTTTCATCTGCCTACAGGAGCTGCAGCCTGTCAGGCTGTGCCCTTGGCCAAGGCCCAACTCACACCAAGAATCTCCCCCTTTTACAGTAAACACCAAGTATGCTTTTCTTTAGCATTAGAATGTGCATCTTATTTTAGAGTTTTGTTTCAGACATGCAGTCCATTACAAGTTTTAAAACATTACCCATTTGGGGATATCATCTTCAATAGTCATAAAAGGGTTTTCTATTTTTTTTTTAATTTGGAACAATTTTGCCTCATAAAGAAGCATCCTGTATTCATAAGAGATAATACCATCCTGTTCCATCCATCACGCAAAAATTTTTCCCTAGCTTCTAATGTTAGAAATGCTCCTTGCCTCTAAGCTTGTCTTCGCATTTTTTTCTATTTAGTTACAAGTAGAGTGTATTCATTACATCAACAAACTTGGGGGCAAACATTTGGAAGTCACCTCATTTTATCAGTTAGAGAAAATATCTAATCATCTAGTTTACTAGATATTCACCAATGCCTCCTTGGCCCCATGACATATAGAAGAAAAGGAGATTAGTATTAAAGATGAAAAAATAGTTTTATCATGGACCAAGTAGCAATTAGAATTTTGTCTCCAGACCATAAGGTTATATTAAAATTCCCTTTCTGGCCCTTTCTCTCCAGGAATCCCTAATCCTGGTGGATTGTTCATTATGGTAAACAATAATGGCTAACATTAGTGAGCGCTTACTGGGTCCCAGGCATTTGATGTACATTTGCTGCTTATTTAATTTTCAAAACAATCCTATGAGGCAGATGCTGTGATCCCCATTTTACAAATGAGGAAACTGAGGCACAGCTAGTTAGAGATGGAGCCATGGTTGAAACCCAGACTAGTCTAACTCCAGAGGCTGAGCTCTTCTCCACTGTGCTGTATGCAAAGAACTAAGGCATATGATCATCAAGGCTGATTAATCTTTTGTTGCACAAGGAACATTAGAATCTCCAATAACTTAGCGATGGCTGATTTGATGGTGTCAGCTAGATGAGGATGGCCCCCTTTTAAGACTCTTACCTTCTCTGTGTAATAAATGCTGCTGATTAGCATTCGTGGTGGACACAAACATTTCCAACTTCTTTATGTGATTCAGGCCCATGAAAAGCTAGATTCTTATTATCCAATTATATATAGTCACACTTAATATTTGCATAATAGTTAATATCGGGTGTTTTCAATGTATACCCCGTGAGAATTCAGCTAGTATTCAGTGGGAACGCACCAGATCTCTGCTATCCCGGTTGTTAAAATCATGACACGCATTAGGTAAATGGCCGATGTCCCAGCTCTCTTACCTGAGAGATTCTCCCATGAGATTGTCGCATCTCTGTATAATCCATCAACTGCAGAGTGATTGTCTGGCACAGCAGGGGGCTTCCTGGGCCTGCTTCTGCTCTGCAACCAGTGTCCATTCTCAAGATTTGGTGCCTGTGTTGCGCCTTGTGTTAGGTGTTTTGAATATCAACCCCACCTGTGTGCATTCAGAGGCAGCAGGTCGCCACAGAGAAACTGCTGGATCTGATGTCAGGAGCACTGGGTTCTAGACCCCATTCTCTCCAAAGACGGGAACTTGATGGTTGCTCTGAACCGCCATTAATTCATCTACAGAACTGGAAAAAACAGTATCTTGTCACTGGGCTGAGGGGAGGATCATGGGAAAGAAAATGGCTGAAATCCTGCTCTGTGAACTGGGAAGGACAAACCCCAGGGAACGTTGGCCCGTGGAGCAGCCTTGCTTGCAGCTCGCACGGGCAACGAGCCACCTCTGTGTCCTCATCCTGCTCCTGCTCCTCAGAGAGGCCTCTGCAGTCTTGTTCACAAGTGGAATTAGGTGTTAGATATTTTTGTGGAGTTACTAAAATGTTTTATATTTTAAGTTTTTGTAGAGCATATCATTTTTTGCTTTAGTTCCTTTCTCTTTTTTCCTCCAAATTCTACTGTCAAGCAGTGCATTTATTTTGAAGTTTAATCACAAACCATGTACCAGAAAATGAAAAGCATGAGAGTAGGAAAGTGAAGGATAAAACGCTTATTCTGTTTGTTAATGTCGATTGAGAAACAACGTGAAAATGAAAGAGCAGGTTTAAAATTCATTTCAAAGTTTAGCTTCCATCCTCAAACTTACCACCCTAATATTTACTTACTTTTAAATTCATATTTTGGTTACTTTTCCTGCTGCAGAGATCTTTGACAATTTTGTTTATAGATATATTTTAGTTTTCTAATTATTTTCTTTATTATAATTATTAATGCCTTACAACTTTGCAGTTTCACTACTTTAAAGCAAAGATTCTATTATTTTAAAGGTGAACATTTCCTTTCTGTGATATCTTTTTGCTTTTTTTTAACAGCTTTAGTGAGATATAACTCACATATAATTTGCCCATTTAAAGAATACAATTCAATGGCTTATAGTATATTCACAGAGTTGTGCAACCATCACCAAAACCAATTTTAGAACACTTTTGTCACCTCCCAAAGAAATCCCCCTACTCTCTAGCAATGACTCCTCATTTCCTCCTGACACTGTCTCCCCTTCTATCAACCCCAGCCGTAGGCAACCATGAATCTAATTTCCGTGTCTATAGATTTATCTATTCTCAACATTTTATATATATGAACTCTCATGTGCTTTTTTGTGACTGGCTTCTTTTACTTAGCATGGTGTTCTCAAGGTTCCTATGATATTCTTTGAATGAGAAATTGTGTATTGTCTAGGCATAGCTCTTGTACTTAATGCTCTTTCTGTATTTCTGTTTATTGCCTCACCAAATGGACCATAAGTATTTAGGGATTGTTTTGACACCTGTGGTTTTGTCTGCCCCAAACAGCAGCACCTTCTCCTGAAAAACATTCCTTCCAATCTTTGTTCAGGGGGAGCACATGGAGTGGCCCTTTCTCCTGGTCCACTTCGGGGATGGATACCTGACCCAGCTGATCCTACCCTGGAATTTTAGAACTAGGAACTGAGATGTCCGGTCCCATGCCCTCCTTGCAGCTGGGGATGAGGTGGTCGTGTCTGCTGCTATGTGGAAGAAGGTGGTACATGGTAAAAGAAAATGAAGCCCACAGGAAGGACCAAGTTGTCTGCGACACTGGGTGGCATTGACATTTCCGACTCCATTTTATCTCTGGGGCCCGGGAGCATCTCTGACCCTCCTGTGCTGTCTGTAGAACACACTATTGTGCATTTCATGTTTTGCGGCAAGTATTTAGACACCGGCAGGATCAATGCATCTAAAGTACCTGGGAAGGGCTAAAAAAGTGTGGGTCAACATCTCTGAGGGCATCATTTTAATGGGTAGTCACATCCTAATTTAATTAATATTTAAGCCTTGTAGGTTTAGCATCCTGGGTATTTTACATTGATTGAAGCTGTCTTCCATGAGCAAATTCAACTTCTCAATTTACATTAGTGACCTATCACTAAATTTTGTGGGCATTTCTCTCATCATTAAAAAATACATTACATAGCACATGCCTATGTGGAACACAATCAGATTTTTTCTTCCACATGTCATTGGTTTGAAGAATAGATATTCTTTCTCATTCAGGCGTGCTTAGTATCATGAAATAAATAATTGGAAATAGAAGACAGGAAGAAATCTCAGACATGCAGAACATTTTCCTACTTTAAATGTACCCTTTAGCATTTTAAGCATGCACCAAATACTTAAAAAAATGAAATGCAGTGTTAACTTATTATTACTTTGTAACATTACATCCATCTATTTGCTGTTTAAAGAAAAGGTTTGGGTCTTGACACCTTAAAACTTCTGATATTTTACATATGTTCCCATTGGTTCAGGTGCATATAAGAGATAAACTCTAAGAAAAAAAATCCTGACCCCTTTTAGTACACTTTTTCTATGTGGTGTGTGTTGCAGAAAGGAATTCTTGGCATTTACAACAACTCTGTGTGTTCAGTGGAAATTCCTGGCCTTTTTTTGTCATGCTGTTTTTTTCCCCCAGTGGCCTATTTTACCACGTCTTACAGACAAACCTTAACATAAGTTCTTTTTACTAACTTATGAAACGGCTGCTTGGGCAAAGCTTTGAAGGACAAAGATAAGAGAAAGAAAAATATAGGTCCATGAAGGGAGCTGGGGAAGAGAAGATTATGATGGCTCTCAAAGAGGGGGTGGGTGTGGGCCAGATTTCTGACAAGGCAGAGGGCGAGTTCCTGGGGCCCGTGCAAGAGGCAGGTGGTACTGGTCCCAGCAGGAATGGGGTGCTGGGTCTGGGAGTGAGCCCCAGCAGCTGTTGGGGAGCAGTGACTCTTCGTCAGGGGCCGTGTTGTCCATTCTTATGAGTTTGCAGTCAGGTGGAAGGCACCAGGCATCACAGGCATGCAAAGCTTCTCATTTGGGTAGATGACAAGGATCCAAGTGGCTTCTGTGTAAGGGATAAGAGTCAAGGCTGGGAAGATCCAGGGCTCTGAGCCACAGTGGTCACACCAAAGAGGGATTTTCTAAGCCACTTTATTTGGGGCACTGCTGAGGAGTGGCAGAGGCAGAGTTGGCTGGGCTCTGAGCTCTAAACTCTGTTCAACCATAAAAACTACTTTCGTCGGATTTTTGTACAAATGAACAGGGGTTTTGTATGAGACTTGAGAGAGAAAAAGCATTCTGCTGCCAAAATATTAAAACATTAGAAATCTTCCCTCAGAAAGTATTTCTTCAGCCTGAGGATTCTAGGGGCCAAAAGCTGCCCTGGTGGGAGTTGAGCGTGCCCCCGTGTCTGACCTGGACGGCCTCCCCCACCTCTCAGGGAAGCCACTGTGGCTCCGGCTGCCAAGGATCATTGATGTCATGGAGAGCCACGGAGGAGGACGGAGAGGAAAGGCTTCCTGGGAAGAGGAAGGTGAGGTAATGGGAAGAGGTATAAGGTGGGGTCTCTAGTATGAAAATGCTCCTCAGGGAGTGGTCAGAATGATGTCATTTGACCACAAGCTGATAGCATTCAGAGGCCAAGTGTCACATGGGGCGAATGTGCAAGTTTGAGTCTTGCATATCATCTAACAGTGTTTTGGGTCCAAAAGGGCGTTTACTTTATTTCACTTAATTTTCCATCCATAGGGCTTGCCAAGTGACTGACCTATAAAATTGAGTGAGCCCTAGGGACAGGGAAATGAATTTATTTTGACCTCAGCCAAGAAACCAGACCCAAGTTTAATCAGTAGCTCGATTCAAGCTATGTTTCCATTCTGTGTTGATATATGCATGGTCTCTGGGCGGGGAGGGAAGAGGAGCTTCTGCAACATACTCCTGTCTCTTGCATGGGTTCCTACAGGCACAACCAGCTTAAATGCGGTGTCACCAAGCATGAAGGGTCTCAGCACTACTGAGGACACAATGAATTTCCGAAGACCCCTACCTGGGGAAGCCAGAGGACCCCAAGCATAAGAAACACTTTGGGTATATCACTAAAAAGTGCAGGCTTTAGGCCTCACCTAAAATCCACTCAATGAGAATTTCTGGAGGTGGAGTTCAGAAATGCACATGTATGCTAAGGCCCAGAGTAACTCTTTGGCACTCTAACCTTTGAGAACCATTGCTTTAAGGCCTGAATGGCTCAGATGTGAAGCTTTACATTGGAAGTCACGTGACTGCACATTGGCCTCAATGGTAATATTCCCAGCTGAATAACAAAGATGCTATACTTTGTACTGCAGAGGAATCATTGTGTCCCAACAATTGCCTATACTGGTGGTGGGGGAGGAATCTCAGGGCAAGACCAAGCCTGTGATGGCTCACTGGGAGAGGATCTCTAGACAGGGGAGAAAAATTAGAGATTTGGGTATTCCCATGAGGGGTCTCTATGAAGAGTTTAATTTTTAGTCCTTTTTCCCTTAAATTCTGGAAATAGTTGTATTTGACATCAGGTCTCATTGTTCCTAGGGTAATTCCGATGCTTCAGTGAAGCCTGTTACACACGTATAGTGTCGTTTACATGGTGTCCTGCGGGGATTAGGGAAGTGTGGCTTCCCTAGAACTACCCACTGCAGAGGCCAGCAGGTCTGAGCCAGCGTCAGTTAAAGGCTGGGACTTACAGAAGGCCAGGCAGAGTGCAGGGCAGTGAAGGGCTGCCACATGGCATGGCAGGGAGGAGAACATGACAAGGACAACAGCTACCACCAGCCACTGTCCCTGCTTCTGTTCCTATTTTTTCTTTAACCAAAGCAAAATAGATTTTTATCTCTACTATTCCTTAAAATTGCTCTTGCTGAGGTCACCCACGATATCTATGATTGCCAAATTCCGTGATCAGTTGAAAGGTATTCTCTTTGATCCATCCATAGACAGTTGGCACAATTTCCCATTGCTTCCTGAAAAGCACTTCTGTTGGTTTGCAGAGAAGTGCTCAGTCTTGGTTTTCCTGCTCCTTCTACATCTCATTCTTCCTCAGTATTGGCATGACTCAAGGCTCAATCCTTGGACGTATTTTTTTCTTCATTCTCTTCACTCAACCCATGGACAGATGACTCCCAATATATTTATCGCCAGTTCTAACCTCTTCTCACTTGTCAATCCAACTGCTGACTCTCCATCTCCACTGAGATCTGGGATTAGGCTAATTTAACATGTCTACACCAAACTCACCATTCCTTCCCTGCTGCCCCAAACCTGTTCCTCTCAGCTTTCCCCATGTCTCCACTGCTCAGGCAAAAAACCTTGGCTTTGTCCCCGACTCTTCTCTTTCTCTCACATCTCATAGCCAGTTCAACAGCAAACCCTGTTGACTCTACCAGAAAAGTACTTCCATGACCTGTCCACCTCTCACCACTTTTGCCGTCACCACCCTCATCCAAAATACTGCTGTCTCTTTCCTGGATTTTTGCAGTAGCTCTAGACAAAAGCTTAAGTTGCCCATGCTTCCATGGTTACCTCTGTGTGGTAAAGGATTAACTCAGCAGTTTGGGTTGTCCAAACCTTGCACATTTCTAAGAAAGATTGGCCCTTTCCTGGCTACTGAAAAAATAATCTCTAAGTCCTTGGAACATCCCGAATGATAAGAATGTCTTTGTTTACCTGAGATCTTAGGATACTCTAGAATTAGAGTATGCTAATAGTTTAATTAGAGTATGCTAGTTTATGCTAATAATGTGATTAATGATGGGGACCTTAGGCCACATGGTATCAGTTTTATTTCTGGAGGAATGGAGACCCAGCGTGATGTTAATTTTATATGTCAGCTTGGCTGGCCCATGGTGCCCAGATACTTGGTCAAACATTATTCTGGATGTTTCTGTTGAGATGGTTTTTTTTTTGAGACAGAGTCTCACTGTGTTGCCTGGGCTAGAGTGAGTGCCATGGCATCATCCTAGCTCACAGCAACCTCAAACTCCTGGGCTCAAGCGATCCTTCTGCCTCAGCCTCCCGAGTAGTTGGGACTACAGGCATGCGCCACCATGCCCGGCTAATTTTTTTTTCTATGTATTTTTAGTTGTCCGATTAATTTCTTTCTATTTTTAGTAGAGACGGGGTCTCGCTCTTGCTCAGGCTGGTTTTGAACTCAAGAGCTCAAACAATCCGCCTGCCACTGCCTCCCGGAGAGCTAGGATTACAGGCGTGAGCCACCGCGCCCGGCCAAGAGATGATTTTTTAGATGAGATTAACATTTAAATTGGGGGACTTTGAATAAAGCAGATTATTAACAGACAGATTATTAACTGATTGGGCCTCATCCAATCAGTTGAAGGCCTTAAGAGAAGACTGAACTCCCCAGAGCAAGAAGGAAGTCAGCCAGCAGATTGTCTCTGGACTTGAAATATGACTCCTCCCTGAGTCTTTAGCCTGTTGGCCTCTTCCATCAGATTTTGGACATGCCAAGCCTCCTCAATTGTGTGTGCCTACTCCTTAAAACAAATCTCTCTACATATACATGCTGTTGTCCTATTTCTCTGGAGAACACTGACTAATACACTGAATGGTTACTACGGTCAGCCACATGAGTGGTTGGTCATACCTATGGGACCAACCCCAAATAAAAAATCTGGGCATGAATTTCCCCTAGTTGGTGATGCCTTGTGAGTATTGTTCAGTTCACATGACTTTGCTGGGAGAATTAAACACTATCTATATGATTCCCTGGGGAAAGGACAAATGGAAGCTTGCACCTTTTCTCTCCATCCATTTTTGTTTAATCCAGTCATCTACTGATGGACATGGGTTATTTCTACCTTTTGGCTATTGTGACTAATGCTGCTGTGAACATTGGTGCTTGAGTATCTGTCTGAACCTCTATTCTCAATTCTTTTGGGTATATATCTGGGAGTGGAATTGCTGGACCATGTCCTATGTGCATTTTCCCATTGCTATTTTAATGTTTCCTCTCATTGTAATAAGCCATAACAGTGAGTATAACAGGGTGTGAAAGAAGATAGTAAAAGCTAAATTTGCGGTATCTAGTAAATTGTAGAAGGCTTAAGGGGAAATGAAATTTATTCTCCTGAAAATAATATTTGAAAAGAAACAATGAAATATATTGAAAATTTGACAGTATTTAATCAATTGTGATGGACTTATTCATAAGATGGTGAAAAGGCTACTGCAAGATGTTACCTGGATGACATACAGACAGAGTGAAATTATAATATAATTCTTTCTGTTAAAATAACAGTGAGATAGATCATAGTCTTTCAAAAGGGGTATGGGGAAGCCTTATGTCCTGGCTAATCTATAATGGAGATAAATCCAAGTACGTGTTGAACATTATGTAAAATATGTTTGCCAGTGGAAATAAAAATTGGAAAAGACGGTAAATAGATCAATCCACATTAATTCTCTGTATAAATGAATGATACAATTAAACAAACTAACAAAAGGCACACACGTAAAAAAATGGAAAAACCCAGATTTTGGGCACCGATGGAGGAACCAGGGGGTGAAAGGGAGCAGGGAGAATGAGGCAGGGGAGGGAGCCAGGCTCTACCCAGAGGCGCCTTCCTCTGCGCATGGAGAGGTAGAAATGGTAGGCACATGCTGAGAGTTCTGGAGAGGAGAGAACTCAGGGAGTTCTGATAGATGACCTTGATCTTAGGCATGTGAGAGGAGGCAAGGTCATTGTCTTACAGAGATGAAGTGAGAGGTTAGTCTGGAAGTTTGAGCAGGGGAGAGGTTTGTATGGACGTGTGGCCAGGAACCAACAGGAAGCGATGTGAATATGGTTCAGATGCTTCTCAAAAAGCCACGGAGAAGAGGGGGGCCCATGGGGTCATTGATACGGGGTGAGGAGTGGGCACTGGTCACTTCTACTTTTAAAAAGTACAGGGCTCAGGTTGTGGGGGCTGTCTGGAGCCCTTTCCCTCCCCAACACTCACGCTGTTGTTTGCTTCTGACACCTCCCGTTCCACAGGCTGGTGAGGGTGGCTGCGACCATGACCACCAGGAGGGCGCCTCCCTCAGCAAACCTGGGCTCTCACTGTATTGCAGCCTCCTGCCTGTTTCCCTGGGCCACTTCGCGCTGTTCAAAGCACCTTCTTGAGACACAGTGGACATAATTTTGGCTTTAATATTCTCCCCTATGAATTTATTCTATGATCTTGGAAACAAACACAGAAGAAAAGCAAAAAGAAAAAAAAAAAGGAAAGAAAAATAATCGCCAACCACATACTTCTTATCAGAGAATTTCAGTTATTACCACGCGTGCCTGCAGCACTTTTCTGTTATCTGGTTCAGGAGGAGGAAGATGGAAAGTTCCCAGGGAGAGAGGGCAAGGGGAGAGAGGCTGGGAGGAAGGTGGTTTGTCACACTTCCAACTTCCTTTTCCTGATGAAGCCAAGACTTCTATAATAAAGTAGCCATTTTCTCACAAAGTCCCTGTGTCCTGAGGCTACTTTTGCACACCTTGTCCCCATCACCTTCCTTATGTCTCTCTCCTTTCTCTTAACCACTGAAAGTTCTTTGGGCTCCATGATACAACTGCCACCTCAGTTAATAATAACTATTTTGTTGGGTCCTTGCTTTGATTTAAGAAAATTAGCAAACATTAACTGGGAGAAGACTACGAGCAGACACAGGGTCTAGTGCTGTGAGCAATCTAGAGAGGAACAAGAAGTCGCGATGCGCTGAGAGACAAAGCTGGGCAGCATGTGGCCTGTGGGGCAGGAGAGGGACCAGAGCATGGAGGGAGAGGCTGTTTCCAGCTGGGAGGACTTGGGAATGTTTTACCTGGAGATAGACTTTAGGACTGTGCTTGCCAAGTGGAAGGGCTAAGGCAAGGTTTTGGCCAGATGCTGGGGAGAAAGGGGCAGAGCCTTTGTAGGGGGAAGAAACCGGG
The DNA here is from genome assembly GCA_963575035.1 of Avahi laniger. Classification (NCBI taxonomy): domain Eukaryota; kingdom Metazoa; phylum Chordata; class Mammalia; order Primates; family Indriidae; genus Avahi; species Avahi laniger. The sequence continues at coordinate 10,262 of CAUYSK010109173.1, read as the reverse complement.
TGAGCAGAGGTACGGAGGCAGAAGGCTGGGGCTGGTCTGGGTTGGAATAAATGCAGGGCGAGGCAGAAAGCGGTAGGCTAGCCTTGCTTGCTCTGCTGGGGGATTTGCATTTTCTCCTCTGAGCACTTCAGACCCTTTGGAGGCTGCCTGTGCTTCCTCGCAAAGGCTTTATCATCTGTCTGCCTATTTGCTGTTAAGTCTGTGTCTCCCAGTTTCATCTGTTAAGAAGGAAAATCTGGAGTTTCTTTGGCTTCTGCGATGCCATTTTTGAATCCCGTGATGTCTGCTAACCCCTTTTTATCTAGGTCCCGCTATTTTGCTTGGCTTTTCCTGATTGCCTTCTAGCGCTATCTACCCACAGCGGTTTCATTTGCTTTGATGCTTTTAAGAGTTCGGGATCGCAATTTTGCCAATTTTAAGTTTTAATAAGTTTTCTCACCTTTTCGTGACTGTCTTTAAAAAGAAAAAACTGTGTACATGCCATGAGCAATCGAGGGCATTCTGAATATTGTGTTGCAGCCGAGATGAACACTGTAAGGAACACAGCAGTATCTCATTCTCTGAGAACATTTTTGGCCCTAAAAACCATTTTAAACAAAAGTTGACAGATGAGGAAAAAAAAAAAAGGAGGATCTTGATCTGTGTTATTTTTGATTAGAAAGTTGAATAATGAAAATTTTGGAGGGTTCTCTTGTGGCACTTAGCAGGTACTCAATGAAATAATGATCGTTTGTTCTGCTCCCAGAGAGGAGTTCATAGTTAATTGGAAAGACACTAGGAGATTTATCTCTCATGCTTGGTACAAGATAGTTTTTATTTTTCAGTTAGTCCTGAAACTCCATGGTGCTGTGTTGCATTATCTTTAATAAAAAAGAGCAAACAATCTAAATGTTTAATCAAAGGGAACAGTTTAGTAAATATGGCACATTCACTGATGGCTGCTCATGCCATTTTGTTAAAAAGGTGCTCATCAAGACCATTATGGAAAAGCATGATGATGTAATGTTAAGGGGAGGAAAGCAGAATATAAAATTATATATTGGCTGAGATTTTAAACACTTTAAAAATTAAGTATGAGCTGGGTGTGGTAGCTCATGCCTGTAATCCTAGCACTCTGGGAGGCCAAGGTGGGAGGATGGCTTGAGCTCAGGAGTTTGAGACCGGCCTGAGCAAGAGCAAGATCCCATTTCTACTAAAAATAGAAAAATTATCCAGGCGTGGTGGTGTGTGCCTGTAGTCCCAGATACTTGGGAGGCTGAGGCAGGAGGATCGCTTGAGCCCAGGAGTTTGAGGTTGCTGTTAACTAGGCTGACTCCACTCTACTCTAGCCAGGGTGACAAAGCAAGATTCTATCTCGAAAAACAAAACAAAGCAAACAAACAAAAAAATCAAGTGTGTCCATTGCACAGACAGCCTCCCAGAAACTGGATACAGAGGTTGGATCCAATGACTGGTCAATGTGGCCCCCAGGAGGGGCTGATCAAATGCAGGACTGCTACCTGCTAGTGTCCACAGTCTAAATCTGAAGCTAAATGAGCAAGAAACATTCCTGAATGAATATGTATACATTAATATGTATACATGAATACATTCCTGAATGTATATGAATAAACATGTTTTCAAAAGCAAGATATATGTTTAGGTAAATGGTGCTATTTACCTGCCATCTGGGTATCAAGAAAAACAAATCTGCTTCCTAGCCACGCTGCCTTCTCCTCTATTTTCTTGTCTCTCCTTATCAAATGCTTTCCATTTGGGTCATTTCTTTTAAATTTGATACACAAATGATCATCAAATTAATATTGTTTGTGAGCCTCCAAGAAAACTCAGACTCTCTGGTTAGCCACACTGCTGCCTGAGCAATTTTGTCTGCCTTGTGTTAATAAATCAATGCATCCGCATGAGGTCTGTAGCTGCTTCTTCCCCAGAGTATGTGGGACTGACATCAGCAAAAACAATCGTTGGGCTCTCATAGATGTAGAGTCTGGAAGGTCGCTTTGGCAGATGAGCAGGTATCATGGAGGGCCCTTGACATATTGTTATAATGTTGCTTGCATATTATGTCATGATCCAGAAATGAAATCCCGATGCTTAAAAAAAATAAAAGATCAAGCTACCAGTTTCTCGGGTTTTGGGAACCCTGCTCTTAAATGGGCATGCGGGTCATTACTAAAACTTAGTGTTTCCTCTTCTCTGATGCTTAGTCTTACTTTTTTCTTTTTCCTCTCTCTCCTCCTTCCCTTTCCTGACATCATGTATAGGGGCTGTGGTTTCTCGAAGCCACCTCTCACCGAGAGCTCTTGGAGTGCACAGCAGAGGTGCGGTTTGCCCAGCCTCCCTCCTTCGCTGTAGTAGCACAGACATGACAATTTAGGATAAGTAAGAAAAGGCAAAACCAAAAGCCACCTCGATCCTCCTTCGTTTCTGCTTCTGCAGTAGTGGAATTGAACCATCACTTACTGGAGATGGAGATGTCCAGCCTCAGAAATTACTAAAAATCCGTTTAAATAAGCTGATCTTTTCCCTTCCTACTCCCCCTTCGCATACGCCTATCCGCCGACATCTGCCTGCTGTGCCCCAGCAGACACGGCCCTCAACTTGTGCTCATCAGTGCTGAACAGAAGCATGCAGCTGAGAGTCGCCAACTCCTTGTCTTTCTCTCTTCCTGATACCTCACCTCCTAATCTGGGGGCCCGGGGGACCCACAGAATGCCAGGCTGAATGGGGACTAGAGATGATCTGATGTATCTTCTGTTGTCTAGATGAGCAAACAGATGCCCAATAGCATTGCTCTAAGTGTCAGGTATGGGACAAGATCCTAGGTCACTTTTATCCCAACCTGACAGCCTTTTCTTTATGTAATTATGCTCACCTGAGTTACTTTCTTGACCCCAGAAACTTCTAAGATGCCATGCAGGAAAAGCCCAGCTTTTCTTCATAGCTTTGTCCAAATGCCATTTCTTTCAGAAAGCTTTTATAGATGGATCCAGTCATAACAGAATTCTGCAATCATTTTTAGCACTTTTTGAAACCATGCAAAGCTTCTGCAGTTTATAGGATTGCCATCAATTAAGGTTAATTAGGTACATGCTTTACCCTCCCTGGACTACAAAAGCTGCTTGAAGGCAGCAATCTTGACTTTTTAATTTTTGTTTGTCTTATAATGCCTGCTACAGTACTTGGCATTGGTGGATACTCAATAAGGTAAGCTGAACAAATGAATGAGAGAATGAATGAATGAACAATGAGCCCATTGGAATGATTCCTTTGTTCTCTGCTAGAGTGGGGCTGGTCTGAATCAAAACGTGATGACTCTCCAGGGATTGGGAGCTCTGTGAGTTATGGGGAAGTCTTTCCGTCTCTCTGGCTGAATGAGCAGTGATAACATTAAAACTGCAACCTTGGAGTAGCCAGCCGTGATTTAGGAAGTACATTCATAATAAATAAATCAACTAAATTGCTACCACTAGCCAGTGAGGCAGGACTGCCCCTAGCAGAGCCTGTTTCTGGTGTTTACCTGGTCAGGATGCTGATTGCTGCTGAAAACCGCTTCAGCATAGTATCTGCTGTACAGCTTGGGGCTTCTTGACATCACCGTTGCCTCTCTGGGGACTTTTCCCACCCCACTAGGAGAGGGAGAGCTAGATTCAGGGGCTATGGAACTTGAAAGCCATGTCTTAACAAAGAACTGTGGGAAGCTCTGTTGATAAGAAATGCTCTCTTTGATTTCTTGTCCATCTCAAAGAATAAGTGGATTTGGGAAATGATAGAATGACTCCGTGCCTCCTCTGCCCCACTGAAATGTTTTCACTTCGTTATCTTGATCCTGAAGGCCAGGAGCTCTGGATTTACAGGGTAGCAATTCACTGAGTTGAAATGCTGATTTATAGTTTTGAGCTAATAAATAAGTGACTAGTGAAGAGTCTCCAGGTTTCGTCCTTCTCTCCAATTTATTCAACAACAAATATTTATTGAGTACCTAACATGTGTCAGGAATAATGACACACTTTGGAGATATAAACATGAAATAGTCTTTGCGTTCAAGGGTTTTTTTTTTTTTTTTTTTTTTTTTGAGTCAGAGTCTCTCTCTGTTGCCTGGGCTAGAGTGCCGTGGCATCAGCCTAGCTCACGGCAACCTCAAACTCCTGAGCTCAAGCGATCCTCATGCCTCAGCCTCCCCAATATCTGGGACTACAGGCACTTGCCACCATGCCCGGCTAATTTTTTGTTTCTATTTTTAGTTTCCAGCTAATTTCTTTCTATTTTTAGTAGAGATGGATTTCGTTCTTGCAGAGGCTGGTCTCAAACTCCTGACCTCAAGCAATTCTCCCGCCTCAGCCTCCCTGAGTGTTAGGATTACAGGCGTGAGCCACCACACCTGGCCCATTCAAGGATTACATAATCTATTGGGGGTGGCAGATCTATACATGGATGAGAGAGAAATGAGTTGACTTGGAGAAAGGTAAAACTGGGCTGTAAGGAATGAGTTGGCTTTCACTAGAGAAGGGATTCCAGATAGAGGTGGCAACGTGGAGAAAGGATGTGGTAGTACAGTTAGGGCATCAGCACTGGTTATCAGGGTCCATTTGTCCACAGATACTGACTGAGCCAGTCCACATGGCAGGCTCTGGGCTGACCACTGTGCCATCCAGGTGCAGGTGGAGCTGCCTCAGGCAGGGTCTCTGTTCTGCAGGAGTTCAAAGTTCAAATGGAGGGTGGAATTCACAGGGATACAGTCAGATGATGAGGCTGAGAAGTTAGGCTGATTTCAGCTTGTGAGATGCTCTGGCACTGGATGAAGGAGCTGGGAGTTTGGCCACCAAAGCCACTACTTACGGTGTCTAAACCAAAGACCAGTCCATTGATGAGGGGCATGTATGGTGGTTCTAATTTTTTGCTTTTACAAACCCCATTGCAATGAACAGCTGTACTTAGGTCATTGCATGCCTGTGAGAGCATACCTGTAGCATCAATTCCTTATGTGGAATCACTGGATCAAAGGGTGTGCATTAGTAATTTTGGTAAATTTTGTCAAGTTCCCTTTCTTAGAGTTTATATCAAGGTTCACTCTCATCAGCAGTACATGAGGTGAGCTTCACTCCTTACTTTGATCAGAGTGTAAACACACACGGTGTAACAAGGACAGTCTTTCATTCTACTCCTAATCAATTGTCACCCTTGGTGGGACACAGATGGCCAAGCTCTAGCTCTCTCTAAGGTACAAAGGCACACATTTGAGATGGATGAAATTTTGTTCTGCACAGATCCAAGAATATCCCCTATATTCTACCTCAGTTCAGAATTCTGTCCCCTGGGGACCCAGAGTGAAGCATTATGGGGAGAAGAGGTCAGCGTCCAGGCTGTTAGACTCAAAGATCGGGAGTGTCCCCATGTATAGCTACTAAATGGAACTTGTAAGTATTCACAGTGTTTGGACCATTGATGACTGCTTGTAAACGTTCCCTGATTTTTTTTTTTTCATATTTCCAGCTTCTGCTACTTTTTGGAGAATTGATTGTTCTAAGTCTCATTTGTCCTAAACTTTTAATCTTGGAGTGTATGGGCCTATTTAATTGATCTACCACAATAATGATTCTTTATCAGTAGTTGTCATTTTCATGGGATGATAAAAAGCTAATGCATATGATTATTTGGACATATTACAAGAATTTCAAACATAAATCTGTGTTTGCAGGACCCCACCTGCTACTAAGTGGAAAATGAAGATAGAAAGTTGTGGTTTTCAGGCACAAATCCCACGCACATGAAATAAAAGACAACTGAAGTTCGACCTAACCATCTCAATCATCAGCTCCATCCTTCCAACTACGTGATGATATGCACTGACAATAGACTGCCCATCTTGAGTATGGAAGTACTTGACAAAAGATGCCAATCATAATCCCAAATGTCATAATACTGGATGTTGAAATCCTGAAAGATCAAAATTCTGAAACTATAATTCTAGAAAAAACAATAGAAAATTCTTTAAAAGATATTTATTTACTTTTTTAAAGGGAAACTTATTTGGGAAACATAAAAATGCAACAGAACATTTCATAGGCCTGTTTACACAATAAACTGGGCAATAATAACACACATTTTGGCAAGAATAAACACTCAAGTATACAGTCACATAGGTATCACAGTTATAAGCGGACAAGCTGTATTCATAAGGAAATAGATCAAAAAGGGAAATGCGTAAGTGCATATGGTTGGTAATTATGTGTACCTAGCTTGATAACTTCAGTCATCTCAAATACTATGACAAACAACTTACGTCTTTTGGTGAGGTTGATCAAAAACCTTTCTGAGTCACTGCCACATAGACAGTCGTCCAAAGAGCTGAGATCTTGAGAAATTTTATCTTTCACAAATGCAGATGTACAAAAAGGGCACCTCTTCATTTATTGAGGAAGTTTCAGCATTTTTAAGTACATGCACTTTGCTTACACTACAAAGTCCACATTGTGATAATGTACTTTCGTGGAGTCAAATTTGTAAAAATTGCATAAAACAAATTAGAACTCTTCAAAATATGTAATTTATACCTCCAGTGTTGGAAATGATGTGAAGATGAAATATATAGCATAGTGAATTCTAAAAAATAATGCTGAAAATTTAAAATGATGATAAAAAACTAAAAAAGAAAAAGAAAATAAAAGCTATAATAAAAAGAAAATTTGACATATGAAAAAGTAAGAACAGGGATAGGTTATGGGCAATTGCACAGAGAGAAGCCATCAGAGCTGGTCAACTTTCACGATCACTAACTGTATTTTGAAATCTAGCATCATGATGAGTAGCTGCCTTTTTTTCTTTTAGAACATGGCTCTCCTCAAAGAATACATTTGCATTCATTTTCTACGTGGCATTGCTCTTTTTAAAATTTTTCTATGATTCAATATACACTGACGTGAGCATTCTCTATTACAATTTCCCATCTTCTGTGCTATGCGTCTGTGTCATTTTGGGTATGTGGAAATCCACTCTGCATGTACTCATATACAAACCACAGATTTGGTGGAAACAATACTGGTGATCGAATGGAACACCATTTCGTGTCTTCTTATCTGACCACGCACATAATTATTTTTGAACCAGTCAGTAACTTCGCTGGCTTCTTTAGGAAAATGTAGCTTTAATTCATTAAAACCTCTTGGAATGCCATCATCTTGAAGAAATGCCAATGCAGCAAATGACACATTTTTAAACTGAAGTTTTCATTATTGCTGTATTGAATGGCCATTCCACTTATCTGAATTTTCTGCCAAATGTATTGGGTTGAATAGAAAAAAAAAATTATTGGTAACATCTTGAAATTCACTTGAAATCTATTTTCTTCTGCAAATTCCACCAAATCTTCAAACATTTTTAAAGTGCTTCATTTTTTCCCAGTCATTAATACATAAATGAGTGGATAAATTCTAGAATTTTCAGATCCAGCAGGGGCATGAATTGTATATAGTTGATAAGAAACAGTGGGGATGGTTTTGAAAGTGCCATCCATTAGCCAACGTGGAGTATGTGCTAGTTTTTCCTATATTATATTTAGTGGTAAATAGAAGAAGTCTATCTTCTTCAACAGTCAAATCTTTAATCAAGAATAGTTCAAATGTGTTTCGTAACACTGGAGGAAGCTCAGTATCCGCAAGTGTGTTTGGGTCAGAAGTTCACTGAGCTTGTCGAATTCTTTTTGTTCTCTGACAAAAGGCATTTTTTTGAAGGCAAGCATGGTGCTTTGTGTGAAGGGTAGAAGTCATACATGAATAGTGAATACATGAATAATTTGGCAGGAGACATTTCTTGTATTTTTTGCCTGCATTTTCACTTCTTCTGTGATCAAATTGACACCTAAAATTCAGTGCACAAGTCCACCCTTTGTTGACTTGGCACCCATATGCATCTCCTTAAACAACACTTAATTTCCAAATAAAGACAATAGCAAGGTAATATTAATAGTTCCATCTAATATGATGCAACTGTCCTGTGATTGCGATTTCCAGGATTTTAGACAGGGGTTTTAGATTTCAGAGATTTAGACCTAGGGATTTTGATCTTGGGATTTCAACATTTGAGATTATGTCATTTGGGATTGTGTCTTTTGGAATTATAATCCAAAGCCCTTGACAAAGGCTTTCAAGGAACAACTTTGCGGTTTTTAGCAAAAATGTGGAGGGCAAGTTGCACAGTTAAGTGGCAGAAAAACAGATTTGGCAGCAGTTTTTGTAGCTAACCTCTGTACTAAAGACACACTTACTACTTACAGAATTTAAAACAGCACCCGGCTACCCCTGTCTGATGGTGCTGAAAGGCCCTCTGGGACAGCAGGTGGGTAAGGATGAGAGGGCCAACCCTCAGCTAGCACAGTGGTTTACCAGAGGGACTTTCTCAGTCCTTGGGGTCTGACTGTCCTCCTTGGGGTTTAAAGAAGTCCCTTATAAACTAAGGTAACCAATATTGACTTGGGCAGAGATGACACACATTTTTAGTAGGAATCTCTTGTTTAGATGCTTTACATGAACAACATAATGATTGAATGATATTGGCATTATTTGTAATTTGCAGGTATGATGGATGGAAGGGGAGGGGTAGAAATCATATAATTAGAAATGTGTGTATCAAGGGGAACGTATTAAGTGGTTGGTTGGTTGAGTTTCTTGAAGGCAGGGACTCTCTGGTATAACCACTATATCCAGTGCTTTACATGGCACTTGGCATGTGGTTAGTTGATAGACTTATGTCTTTTGTTCACTCATTTATTCATTCCCATTTGGGGAGAGGATGGTCCTCAGAATGTAAGCCCCTTGACGAAAAGGACCATGTGTCTTTTATCCCCCAGCGCCTTGCAGAATACCTGGTATAATTGGTCCTTGAGAAAGATTTGCTGAATCGACAACTGCATCGAGTGGACAGAATGCATGAGTTTCGGAGTCTGACAGCCGTGTGCTTACATCCCAGTTTGGACACTCACCAGCTGCATCATCCTGTAAACGTCATCAACCCAACTTCACAGTTTGGTATTGGATACATTTAATAAGTGGTAGCTATTATTTAATCCATCCAATAATGATCAAACCTGAGCAATGTGCAAAGAACAACAAAAGCAACTTCCTTTGGCCACTTAAAATCATCCATGCTTGTGGTTTAGTCACATGAACCCGGCTGAGTATTCATTTATTAATTCATCCAACAGCTATTTATTGAGCTCCAGCTCTGTGTCAGGTACTGTTCTAGGAGTAATGGGAAACTGCTGGAGGGCTGTAAGCAAGAGCGTGGCATGCTTAGACACGTGCGTCACAAAGTTCCCTCTGCTTTGCTGTGTCAAGGATGGCCCGATGGAGTGAGGGGGACAGAAGCGTGTGTATTGCAGTTGTCTTCATGGCGAGGAAGGGGGATTTGGCTAGGGTGGGGGCAGTGGAGCTGGTGAGAGGACTTGGACTATATTTTGGAGGCTGAAAAAGGACCTGATGATGGGTTAGGTATGGGGGTGGTGAGCAAAAGGGAGGCATAGGTTTGTGTCTCAAGTAAGGAGCTTCTACTTCCTGATGGGGAGACCTTAGGGGAAAAAGAGGCGTGGAAAGAAAGGAGTTTTGACAATCACGGTTTAGTTCCCATACTTTTGAGGTAGGTGCCTATCGGATATCGATGTGGGGTTCAGTGGAGAGATTGGAGCTGTAGAAACCTATTTAAAAGTTGGCATGGATGGTTCTTAAAGCCATGAGAATAGACGAGATCCCCTTAAAAGAGATGGAGAAGAAAAGAAGGCTTGGGACTGAGCGCGAGAGGCTCCCGTGTTTAGAGGATGGGCGGAGGAAGACGCAGCACAGGAGACTGAGAAGGAGTGGCCAGAGTTGGAAAGAAAAAGGAGAAAACACGGGCTCATGGAATTTAAGGGAGAAAAGAGTTTCTAGTAGGAGGAGCGGCCACCTATATCCACTGCTGCTGAGCGGAAGACTGAGATGGGGATGGGAAGAGACCCCTGAAATTGGCATCTTGGAGGCCACTGTGATTTGGTAAAGGCAGCTTCAACCAGGCGGAGGGGTGGGAATGAGCAGGGCATGGTGATGAGTGGGTGGGAGGTGAGGACATGAAGACAGTGTAGACCTCTCTCTCAAGGGTTTTCTGTAACATTTAGCAGCGACCTGGGCTGATAGCTTGATGTGGATGTGGGGTCCAGGGTGCTTTTCTTTTTTCAGTGGGGAAAACCCCTAAAGCATGTTTGTAGGTTGATAGGCAGAATCAACAAGAGGAGAGATGGA
>CAUYSK010109171.1:0-12375 GCA_963575035.1 Avahi laniger | reverse complement strand
GATAAAGGTACTATATATATTTTTAAACTCTAGGTTATTCTTTTCCCAAAGACTCAGCTCTCCTTCACCTTCCAATTCAGTACTCATCGTGGGCTTAGAAATCCCATCGATTAACGCAAAGAGTAAACTGGACTCTATTTTCGTAAATTTACTGCTTGGCAAATTTATCCCCTTGGGTTTAAAATAACCACCATGTCGAAAATTATAGCAGCACTATCAATGCAACAAAAGTAAGCCGATAAATTAGAAATGGAAGAAGAGAAAAATTAATTGATATAGGACATGAAAGGGGAATTTCAGTTCCTAAACATTTGTGCTATAATCCCCTCTAAACCTTAATTAAACTCTCTCAAGGTTTATAATCTTAAAATACATTTATTTTAAATGTACCCCCGTGTCAGAAAGATTTACTCAAGCTGTCAGTTTTCTATGCTGAAGCATTTAATTCTGAAGTGACCGACTGCAATCATCCTTCCTCTGATGAGGTAAGTCTTTTAAAGCTGATTCTTGGGAAACTTCTCCAATTAAAAAAAAAAAATAGACTCTCCCACTGCAGGTGTAAGTGTAAATTGGTACAACTATTTGTATAACAGTTAGGCATTATTGAGGAAAGTTGAACATGCACATCATCTATCAGCCAATAATTCCTCTCCTAAGTGCCAGAGAGAAACTCCTGAACATGTACAACTGGAGACATCAACCAGGAAGCTCACAGCATCATTGATATGGTAACAGAAAAAAATGGAAAAGCCCAAAATCCATGAGTAGTAGGATGAATACATAAATTTCAATATATTTCAATAGTGGGTATCATACAGTATACAGTGAAAGTAACGGCAGCCATAGATCAATATGTAAGAATATTAAGATCACAATATTCAGTGAAAAAAGAAAATCATACTATGTATATAGTTGAAAAAGAGGCAAAATAAATAATATTTAGTTTAGGGGCAGAAATATACCTGGTAAAACAGTAAAGGCCCACAAATGAATGATTAACAGAGGATTCAGGAAAGTGATTAGCTCTGAGAGAGGACAGAAAGGAAAAAGAGCTGAGAGGAACACTCAGAGGACTTGTAAGGCACTAGCCAAGTAATATTTCTTAACCTTGTGGTGGATATGTGGATATCTATTTTATCATCATTATTAAACTGTCTGTGTTCACTTATCTTTGCATGTATATTCCAGAATAATTTTTAATTAAAAAAGCAATGACTAAATCTTAAATAATACTTCATTTTTTAAAAGAATTTTGTAATATTGTGATTGCTCCAGAATATTTGTAACCAAATAGTCTGTAACTTCAAAATACTGTCATTTTAGTTTGATGATAATGTACTGACCAGTGTCATTCCATGTTAATTCGAGTGAGAATGACAAAGATAGATGAACAACAGTTGTAAGATGAATAGATCATAAGGTGGCCTTCATGGTCCCACCTCCTGGTATTCGTATCCTTGTGTGGTACTCTCCTCTTTAATGTGGATAGACCTTGTGACATTCTCCTGGACAGTAAAGTAGGCAAATGTATAAATTAATACATGACTATACTACATAAGATCATAATATCTGTCTTGCAAAGAGACTCACACTTACAAAGAAGCAACTTGCCATTATGAGCTGCCTGTGATGAAGACCAGGTGACAAGGAGCTGAGAGCAGCCTCCAAATGACAACCAGTAAGAAACTAAGGCCTTCAGTCCAATATCCCACAAGGAACTGAGTTCTGTCAACAACCGCATGAGTAGGGAAGTGGATCCTTCCCCAGTCAAGCCTCAGGTGAGACCACATCCACAATTGGCACCCTTATTGTAGCCCTGCAGAGGACCCAGCCAAGCCATGCTGCACCCCTATCCAGATGGGGCTGAAGAATTGCTGGCGTCATGTCACTAAAAGGAGTAAACTGAAAAGATGAGAATTGGCAGTAAGGATGGGAGACTTACATTAAGATGACAGTGAGGTTAAAAAAGGTTACTGACAAAGCCTGGGATATGCCTAAGGGGTGAGTGGCTACGGCAGGATGACAGCAGTCATTGGACTATAACAGGGTATTTGAAGGCTCATCTCCAAGGACATTGAAATAACCAATAATTATGACAGTGGTTGTATAGAGAGAATCACAGTGGGCAAGGAGCTAGCATTTTAAAGGAATGAGGAGTCTGTAGATGACTGCAATAGAGGAAGATAATGGGCATTATAGTTTGGTGCATGAGATTCAAAGCTAGAAGCATTTACGGCAAAGGAAGAGTGAATGGGAGAATGGCCTAGGAGAAGAAATGATGATCAAGAAAGTCAGGGCCCTACTTCCAGGCCCAGGGATAATAAGTGGGGTAGGAGAGAAGACAGCCCCCACTAAGGAGGCTGCAGGCACATCAGGGACCTCAAGAAAGGGCCACATTTCTATGGCATAACACCCCCTCCATACCCCTTTAGAACTAGACCCCAGAGTATAAGAATTTTTTTGATAAGAGAAAGGCAGAATAATCTTACTATTTTGCCTACTGCTACAAAACTTGAATTTTTTGGATTAAAGTAGAAAAGCAAACAACCAATCAGAAAAAGAATTATGACTTCTACACATTCTACTCAAAGCCTACTAACACTGACCTATGGATCTGATTTAACCTCTACTTCTGGTTTTAATCTTTGTCAGCAGTCATTTCCAGGAAGCACATTGCCTTGAACCCAAACTGGAATTATAATGAAAATTTCCTTAAATGTTTCCATTCTCCTTAGGCCCAGCTTTAGGGAAAGTCTCCTCATTAATTATTAGAATAACTATGGCAAAGTTAGAGAGTCCCCAAAGATGTTGGGCAAGCCTGTAATGACAGAAATCATTTCACGTGTATCCAATTGGTAATCAGATTTCAAAATGCCAATTTATGCATTCATAACATGACTCAAAATTAACATAATAACAATCATGCATTAATTTGTCTAAATGGAACATTAAGCAATTCAGCTATCCAAACTTTACTGTCAAGTGCAAGAAAAATAAATGTATGTACTCTTACATAAGAATCTTTTATGTATAAACTTAAACTGTTTACTTGATACATTAGAAAATTAATGTTCACTGTAGTCTTCATTGGTAAAAATGAAAATGACCTAACTATTCATCAATAAAGAAATGGATAAATCATATAACATTCAAACTGCTGAATATAATATAGTCACAGAAAGAATGAAGTAAATGAGATAATTTCTTTTCTTTTTTTTTTTTTTTTTTTGAAACAGGGTGTTGCTCTGTTGCCTGAGCTAGAGCGCAGTGACATCGTTATAGCTCACCACAACTTCAAACTCCTGGGCTCAAATGATCCTTCCGCCTTGGTAGCACCACCACACCCAGCTTGTTTTTATTTATTTATTTATTTTTTTGATAGAGACAGTGGGTCTCACTGTTGCCCACTGATTGTGAACCTCCCTGCTTCAACTTTCCGAAGTGCTAGAATTACAGGTGTGAGCCACCATGTCTGGCCCAAATAAATTTCCATTAGTGTTTCTCAAGCTGTGATTCAATGATCACCTGAATCAGAATCACCAGGGGTTTTTAAATAAATTTTATTGTGTGTATTTAAGGTATACAACATGATGTTACAAGATACATATATATATAGTAAAATGGTTACTATAGTGGAACAAATTAACACATCCATCATCTCACATAGTTACTCATTTTCCCCCTGTGGAAAGAGCAGCTATAATGTATTCATTTAGCAGAAATCCTGAATGCAATACACTTTTATTATCTACAGTCCTCATGTTGTACATTAGAACATTCAGGCCCAGTGTGGTGGCTCACATCTATAATCCTAGCACTCTGGAATGCCAACATGGGAGGATTGCTGATCTCAGGAGTTCAAGACCAGACTGAGCAAGAGTGAGACCCCATCTCTACTAAAAATAGAAAAATTAGCTGGGTGCAGTGGCAGGTGCCTACAGTCCCAGCTACTCGGGAGGCTGGAAGATCACTTGAGCCCCGGACTTTGAGGCTGCAGTGAGCTATGATGACACCACTGCACTCTACCCATAGTGACAAAGTAAGACTCTGTCTCCAAAAAAAAAAAAAAGGAAATCAAACCCTCCTCCTCAGTCCCTCCTCATATAAAAAAAATTCAAATTGTTCTTGTACATTTTGCAACACTGTATCCTTTGACCTACATCTCCCCATTTCCTCCTCTATGACCCCAATCCTGATAACCAGTTTATTCTCTACCTCTATATACTTATATATTTGATTTTTTTTTAGATTCCACATATAAGATCATTCAATATTATTCTCTCTGTGTCCATCTTATTTCACGCAGCATAATGTCCTCCAGGCCCATCCATGTCGTGGCACTTAGCAAGATCTTGTTTTACGATTCACCTGCATTTTTGTTAAATAAGCAGATCCCTGAGCCTCATCCCAGGCCTACAGAATTCATTGGACATACATTTTTAATTAGAACCTCCACTGATTCTTACCCATAAAAATTTAAAAATCGCTAGTAAGTGTTCCAACAGGGAAAGCTCTGCGAAATAAATTTGTTAGAAGAAAAGCAAGATTCAGAATAATATGTATAACAGAAGCATGTGTTTATAAAGACAAAATGGTAGAAATATGTGTTTGTGTGTACGTGTGTGTGCATAAGTATTGGTATGTTTGTGAATACAAATATGTGTATATTTGTGCAAATACGTATATGAATATGAATAAAAAATATGAAGAAGTCCAGAAAGCAATACGATGAATGTTAATAATGGTTACTGCTAAAGAAAGCAAGTAAGATTAGTGATGTCAAAAGGGGAACAAAAATAGACTTTATATTTTACTCAATATAATTTTTTTTATTTCAAAATAATAAGGGGTACAAATGTTTTTGGTTACATGGATCACTTTTGTAATGCTTGAGTCACGGCTATAGGTGTACCCATCACCTGAATAGTGTTCATTGTACCCATTAAGTAGGTTTTTGTCCCTGCCCTCTCCCCTCTGCTTCATTTTCACTAAGTTTTACTTCCCTCTGTGCACTTGTGTGCTCATCTGTTAGTTTCAATTTAATAATGTGGTGTTTGTTTTTCCATTCTTGAGATACTTCACATAGGAAAATGGTCTCTAGTTCCATCCAAATTGTTGCAAAAAAGGCATTAATTCATCTTTTTTATGGCTGAGTAGTACTCTGTGTTATACATATACCATATTTTATTAATCCATTCATGAATTGATGGGCATTTGGGTTGATTCCACATCTTTGCAATTGTGAATTGTGCTGCAATAAATATTTGTGTACAGGTGTCTTTTTGATAGAAAGACTTCTTTTCCTTTGGGTAGATATCTAGTAGTGTGATTACTGGATCAGACGGTAGGTCTACTTTTAGTTCTTTGAGGAACTTCCACATTGATTTCCATAGGGGTTGTACTAATTTGCAATCCCACTGACATTGTCTCTCTGCATCCACACCAGCAGCTATTGTTTTTGGGTTTTTAAAAAAGCCATTCTAACAGGGGTAAGGTGATATCTCATTGTGGTTTTAATTTGCATTTCTCTGATGATTAGTGACATTGAACATTTTTTCATATGTTTGTTGGCCATTTGTCTATCTTCTTTTGAAAAGCTTCTGTTCATGTCTTTTGCCCACTTTTTAATGGGGTTGTTTGATTTTCCAACTTATTGTTGGAAGTTTGCATTGGGAGCTGTATGTGACCTCCACCATGGCAGTTGTTGTGGGGGATTGTTCTGGCTGGGGTCACACAGTGGAGGTGACAGTGTCAGTTGGGTGAGTCTATTTAGGCAGTAGTCATGGATGACTGGGCTGTGGGCTTTTGTACAACCTGGGTCCAGGAGTAATGTCTGCTCAGGGCTTGGGGTCCTGGGTGAAGCATTGGACCTCAGGGAGTTTCCACCAGCCTAGCAGGAGTAGGGTCTTGGGGTCTAGGCTCAACTGTGCAATCTTGGGGGTGTTATCACAGGCCCAGCAGGGGTCCTGGGGCTACAGGGGGAGAACCCCTGGTACAGCAAGAGCTTCAGAGCTGACTCTGGGGATTATGGGAGCAGAGCCATACATATGGTGGGCTGTTCTGCCAGCATGGAGACTGCTGATGCCCAGTCACACAGACAGGGGTTTGTCTCAGCAGCCCAGGGACCGCACAGGTGGGCCAGAGCTGCTGGTCAGCCAAGGTTCTCCCCCCAACACCTAGGACCTGCTGAGGCTGTTGCCCCAGGCTTTCCAGGTGGTGCCTGCGGCATCTGAGGATCCTCCTGTGTGCAAGTCCCACACAGGGGAGGAGCTGTGCTCAACCCCTAGTCACAGGGCACAACACAGGGGAGCTTCTGCTCTGTCTGCTTTCTCCCTGGCCCAGCAGGGGTGATGCAAAGGCTGCGATGGCATCAGTTGCAGAAATCCAGGATTGGCAGCCGCCAGATCTCTGCTGCACCTGCCCTCTGGGGCAACGTTTCTGCACAGACTCTGAGCAGCTCCCCAATCAGCCCAGAGGTCTGCAGTGGAGGGAGACCCCTTGCAGCTCGAGCTGCCTGAAACTTTTATTTCTCTCCTAAAAAGCAGTGCCCCCTTGGGTTGCTTCTATTCTGTTGTCTTCTCCTCTTTTCAGCAGTGTGAATTGTATTGGGATCCCCCAGTTCAATCTCTGAGTTGGTGGGTGGTGCTTATGAATAAGAATCGGCCACACCCTGTTTGACTGGGTCAGTGGATGCTGTAATGAGCTATACAGTTCTCCCTGTCAGTGGTTGATGCTTGCAGTAAAGAGCCAATCGCAGGGATGTTCTTTTTTGCCTATAATAGGCTTTAGCCCCTCAGGATAAGCACTTGAATGCCCCAGGCAGTGGGGAGAGGTCCTGTAAATCCCAGAGGCTTGCTTGTTCTCCACCACTACAAAGGTGGGTGGAGGAGCAAGGCTGGGTGGGCTTAGGTTGGCTTTGCGGTCTTCGCAGGGCTCACAGGTCCGTATCCCAGACCCCTGGGAAAAGTCGCTGGGAGAGGGGCCAAAGTGGTCTCTCAAAACTGGAAAGACTGCTTGTAGGAGAGGGGCCGTCTGTAACTCACCAACTGGCTCTCAGAGTGAGCTCTGTGCCTCTCACCCTACCCTGCCCCAAGAGGCTCCCTCCAGTGGCTGTTTGCAAACAGGCTCCTGAACACAGGGTGCTCAACAGCAATGGCACCACAGGCTGGGATCTTCACACCGGGGGACCCACCCTAGTCCTACAGCTTGACTTTCCTTTGGGGGGATGGGTGCTTCACCAGATCACTGAGGCTTGGACCCCCCACTGTACTCTCCCATCAGTTCTACCCCTGTGGGCTCCCTCACCTCCTGAGTCAAGCTCTCAAATCTCTCCCTCGTGTCCTCTATCAGTCTGCTCAAGTTCTAGTGGCAGGGGATCCAGCCTGCCTGTCTGACCTGCTGATGTGTGTCTCCGGGGAGTGCCAGCAGGCAGGGAATTCCCAGACCAGGCACCCCTGGGTCCACTGCAGGTCTTCGAGGGGGAAGGTGTGGGTCCCACTCTCTGTGGAAACCTCAGACTAGAGGATGCTGCAGCTGATGAGAGGCAGCCACTCCCAAAAGTCTCAATCTGCCCTCCTGGCTACAGTGAGCAGGGGAGGAGCAAGGTAGGAAAAGAGACTAAAGGAAAAAGAGCTGGGACACCAGCTCCTTTAGTCCCGCTTGGGCTTGTAAGGGTGGAAAAGCTTCCAAACAACTCAGTAGCCCACTGTTTACTGAAGGTGTGTGGGAAGGAGAAAAGGGATGCTCCCTTACCCCTTCACTGGGCTCCAAGCCTCTCTGGGTTTGATCCTCCCTGATATCTTTTCTTTTTTTCTTTTTCTTATTCTGCTTTGTAATTTCCCTCCGTGAAGTCCTTGGCAGGTTCCAGCACTTCTTCCTCTGAACTGCACCTGAGCTATGCCCATCCGCCCTCTTCTTTATCTGAAACCCTTCCTTCCCTTCAGCACACTTGGGCAGGCGCTATCCCTCGTCAGCCATATTGCCCTCTCTCCAAGTTTTTTTTTTTTTTCTTTTGGACAGGAAGTGGGATTTATCAGTGAGTGGAAATGAGGAGGCAGCACAGTGGAAGACTTCATGAGTTCAGGGCCAGCCATTTGTCCAGGGGGCCACGATTGGGGATGTATTTGGCCCCAGAGCTATCTGGGATGAGCCACATCTCAGCCACCATGTCTTCAAATTCATCCGCATTAAATTTGGTAAAGCCCCACTTCTTTGAGATGTGGATCTTCTGGCTGCCAGGGAACTTGAACTTGACTCTGCACAGGGCCTTAATCACATGCTCCTTGTTCTGCTCTTTGGTGCAGATGGACATGATGACTTCACCAATGTGAACCCTGGCCACAGTGCCCTGAGGCTTTCCAAAGGCACCACCCATACCTGTCTGGAGCCTAAATTGGGAACAGCACAAGGTCTGACACATGAACATATATCAGAAGGGACTGTCTCCAAGGTCCCTCAGAGCAACTCATACAAGCAACAGGTTGCATACACTACCAAGGAGGGTGCTGTTTGCAGCCATTGCACACCAACTATTTATACTGTTTTAAGTCCCCAGGAGACTCAGAGAGTTAGCACAGGACTTCCTTTTGCCTAGATGTATCGTGTCTCATTTTTAGTCATATACTTTGGTACCATGCTGGAAGTGGAACTTCTCTAGGAGGTCAGCTCTTCCTCAGTGGGTTACCAGAATCAATATAATTCTTTATTGTTTAAATGATTTATAGTGAGCATATATTAATGTATTACCTTAATAATTTTAAAAGAAAAAGAAAGAAATTTACATGAGTAGGAAGTTTATAGACAGAATTGCAAATCAATGACAGACAATTAGTGTCTTGCCATAATAAACAGGAAAAACTCCAAATCAAATAATACAACAAATAATAAATTTTAACAAATGTATATTGAGTCCTGCTCGCTTTCAAAGTGCACGTGTCATATCTCCTATCCCTTCTTGACTGATGGCACCAGTGGCTGTGCTCTGAGGGTCTGCACCAAGACCACACTTCCCAGAACTGCTCCCAGCCAAGGCCTCTGTGCAGCTGGGATACTAAAGCAAGCCCATTTCTGCAAGATGTGACATTGCATAGGCCACCTGGGCTTGAGGACTGACGATAAACCTTGCCAAAGCTTTCTTAGAAGTACACTGCAGTCTTAGACTCTTCTTACCCAAACTTCCTTCCATCTTTCCTTCACAGGAGTCAGACCTGAACTGTGACCTGAGAGCTCTGCCATCTCCACTGGCTCTTTCTCCTATTTCCTTCACAGATGTTTTCCCCCAATAAATCTCTTGCACTTCTAATCTAGTCTTGGCTTCTTAGAGGATCCAAATTAACATACTGGCTGAGTCAGACACCTGAACTCTTAGTAAATACTGTTCCAACTGCCAAGTAAAGTCTGTAATATTAGGAAATGCTTTCCTATTTTCTAGCACAGATATAAGCCTCCGAGGAGAATAAGTCCTTCCTGTGTCTGTCAGCCCCAAACTAGCCCATTACCTCCTCTTTGATGACTTACTTAGACACTGATATTTAACCTTCCAACCCTGAGTGAAGATTGTCTAGAACATCAAGATGACCAGCCCAGATGATCCTCCTTTCATATCTTCATTTATTCATTTTTTCAGTCAAAATATATTGAGAGCCTACTTTGTGAAAGTTACTGTCCTAGGCCCTGAGTATGCAATGCAGGCAAGGTGTCAGCCCTATGTAGTTTATAATCTGGAAGGAAAAAACAGGCATTAAACAAACAAATATCTTAAAAATTACAAAACAAAAAGCCCCATGGAGGAAAAAAACAGAGTACTGAGAGAGGGTAGTTAGTCATTTTAATATTAGATGGTGAAAGGTCTTTCAGAAAAGACTAAAGGAAGAGAATGAATCAGCCATGTGAGGATTTGAGAAAGAGCAGCTCAGGCTTCAGACAGCAAGGGAAAGCCTGGCTTGGAGAGGAGCTTTGGGTGGAACCATCCTGAGTGACAGGCTTGAACTGCTAACCATGGCTGGAGAGGCAGATGAGGGTCAGATCATTCAGGGCCGTGGGGCCATGTTAAGAAAGGAAGGTTTTATGACTCATTGAAAGGTGATAAGTAGCAGCTGGGGAGGGGAAATGAGAATGAGAGAGGCTATGCAGAAAATGACACAATTTGGGGTCCTAAAAGACCGCTCTGGCAGCCATGTGGAGACTGACTTAGAGGTTCACACAAATGAGAATGGGGTGGACCTACCAACGGTGGGAATAGAAGTGAAGGCAGAATGCATCAAACCAGAGCAGAATCTAACACATCAGGAAATTGCACAGCGGGGAGACACACACTTTTCAGGGCCTCTCAAAAAGCACACATGTGGAACATCCCAAGAGAGCCGACATTTGGACCTGGTGAAGGTCAGAAGACATCACAGCTAGTAGTCTTAGCAGACAGCAGCAGCTATCCACACGAGGACCACAGCCACAGCCAGCTAAGTAAAGAGACTTTCCTTTCCCCTTCCCTCTCCCTTCTCTCCACTCTAACACACTGAGCACTAGAGCACTAGAGCCCACACAAGACCGGAGGGAAGGTGTGCAGTAGTGGTTCTCAGATGGTGGTCCCCAGACAGCGGCAACAGCATCACCTAGGAACTTATTAGAAGTACATATTCTCAGGCCCTTCTGCAGACTGAATCAGAAACTCTGGGGCTATAATCCAATAATTTTTATTTTTAGCAAGCACCCCCCACCCAGGTGATTTTGATACACCCTAAAGTTTGAGAACCATCAATGTAGAGCTTTGGTAATTTTAAACTGTACTGGAATGAATTTTAATGTCTATAAGTGAGCTCAAAGTTTAGGCATATGCCTGAGATATTAAATGATAGGAAAGAGACATTGGACAGAATACAGTTGAAAGCAATGGCTTGAGAAAAATAAAACCTTTCATATTTTACTCCAATGATTGATAAACAAATGTATTTATAAGAGTTACATTTATGAGCCAGGTGTGCTGGCACATGCCTATAATCCTAGCACTTTGGGAGGTCCAGGCAGGAGGATCACCTAAGAACAGGAGTTCAAGACCAGTCTGGGCAACATAGCAAGACCCCATCTCTATGAGAAAAAATAAAAATTAAAAATTAACCAGGTGTTGTGGTGTATGCCTGTAGTCCCATCTACTCAGGAGGCTGAGTCAGGAGGATCACTTGAGCCCAGGAGTCTGAGATTGCAATGAGCCATAATGATGCCACTGCACTCTAGCCTGGACAACATAGCAAGATCTTGCCTCAAAAAAAATGCATTTATAATTCTATATTCGTAAATATTCATTATTTTAACAAAAATGGAATATTTTAGTTTTTATATTCAATATAAAATCTGATCAACACCAGCATTTTGTTGATAAGCTATGCTTATACCTGTTCTTAAAAGTCAGGCGCTCAAAATATTGATAGCATGGTCTTCCAATTTGAGAAAGTAGAAGTTACCTCTACTACCTAATTCTGTACTTCTTCACAGCCCCCCACACAACCACATCTCAACAAATTTCATTGAAATTATATAAGACTTTTACCCTAAAGAGATATGGATTGATACAATAAGTATCTGGTCAATAATTTATATATAATATAAGCTATTTCTTTACTTCTAAATTTATTGTTTCAATCACATCTATTAACATTTATTGAGTGTCCACTATGTTCCAGGTGCTGTAGGTGATGCAATATTTTATGTAAATTTGTTTCAAGAATTGTCAACTGAATTTCTTTCCTTTATGCTTGTCAAACTACAATCAATCCTAAAGGCTCACAAGTCATGGACTATTTATGTTAAGCAAATCTATAAATGTTAAGTAGGTTTTTTGGCCAAGCATGGTGGCTCACACCTATAATCCTAGTACTCTGGGAGGCCAAAGAGAGAGGATTGCTTGAGCTCAGGAGTTTGAGACCAGCCTGAGCAAAAGCAAGACTCTGTCTCTACTAAAAATAGAAAAAATCAGCTGGGCATGGTGGCACATCCTTCCGGTCCCAGCTACTCGGGAGGCTGAGGCAGAAGAATCGCTTGAGCCCAGGAGTTGGAGGTTGCTGTGAGCTAGGATAACGCAACGGCACTCACTCTAGCCAGGGCAACAGAGTGAGACTCTGTCTCAAAAAAAAAGAAAAAAACCGAGGCACAGAGTAGTGAAGCCACCTGCGGAATCCGCGGCGAGGGCACGCGCTAATCTGAGACCCCCCAGCGCGGCGATCGGTACAGACGTCCGTCCTGCTAACCAGGGAAACCGACCGCCTCCCCACGAAGGGCTGCTCAAGACCACAGACGCGGAAACGGGGCCTGGCGACCGGCTGAGCGAGTGATTAATCGGCAGATGAAGCTTCCGAGTAGGGGAGGAAGGATTAGACGGGGAAC
>CAUYSK010109165.1:0-48683 GCA_963575035.1 Avahi laniger | reverse complement strand
GTCCCAGCTACTTGGGAGGCTGAGGCAGTAGGATCGCTTGAGCCCAGGAGTTTGAGGTTGCTGTGAGCTAGGCTGACGCCACGGCACTCGCCCCAGGCAAGAAAGTGAGACTCTGTCTCAAAAAAAAAAAAAAAAAAAATCAGCAAAATACTAAAACCAAAAACAAATTTGTCTTAGAATATTTTTCTAGTCTGTAAAAAAACATGTATATAAATCTTCTCCATCCCAGTTTGGGTTCTTCATGAAATCTTTAATCATAATTTGATTATTGTAGCAATTTCTGTCACTCTTTAGACTATTGTTTTTATTCTCTATTTTTGTGTACTGTTTTTCTATAATATTTTCAATTGTTTATGTTTCTAGAAAAC
Organism: Avahi laniger; assembly: GCA_963575035.1. Lineage (NCBI taxonomy): Eukaryota > Metazoa > Chordata > Mammalia > Primates > Indriidae > Avahi > Avahi laniger. Next base: position 48,315 of record CAUYSK010109165.1, on the reverse strand, counting down.
AATAGAGCCTACCTTAACTAGGAGAAAGCTGCCAGATAAGAAAAAAATGGGTTGAATAAGGAAATAAAAGAAATAAGATCAAAGAAATATTTTTCAATCCAGTGAAGCATATATCAAATTTCAAAAAAATTATTTAAATAAGTTGAAATATGAACTGAATATTCAAGTTTTGGGATTAATCAGAAAAAAACATTTGCTTATTTGTTTGTTCTAGTAAAATCTGTGTCTATTAATATCAAACTCCTATATCAGAGGAGAATCCTTATATACTTATCTTGTAAAATTTTTGTAAGAAGTACATGACTTTAGTATGTAAAATCTACAATAAAATAAAAAGCTGAAAGATGTAGTATTGATTTAGGTACGTGGCAACAGATGCCAAAGAAACTTCACAGGAGGCTGGAAAAATTATCATAAAACTGTTATGGGGGCTAGAAAAATGGCAACCTGTATTATGCCGTAGTCAAAAAACGGCAAAACTGTCAACAGTGGGTAACTTGAAGAAGAAAATTAATTTGTGGACATGAGCTGGAGTGTTTCCAGGCAAAATGTTGAAAGTGAGTCTGTACAACCATAATATTCTGAAATTTAAAGAAAAAAAATTTCAAAAAAAAAAAGTGTGAACTGTCTGCTTTTGGTGCATTTGAAAAGGTTTCTATAAGAAAGAGACAGACTTAGAAAAGATTTGGACACTTTGCAAGCAGAATAAGAGAAAATACAGAAAACCAAAAGTTTTATTTGTTGAAAAATTAAACTATTTCTCACCTCCAGCCTCTCTAATCAATAAAAGGTCTTCAAATTAAGTTATAGCCTTGTGTCAAAGATCGAATCACTAGATGGCTGTACTAGACCTTACTGACAAAAGAGCTTCTAGAAAATCTGCATTTTAGCAAACCTGCCAAATCATTCAAGTTTGTAATAGTGTTAGAATATTACTGCTCTAATTCTTCCAAGCCTAGGTTTGCCCTCTCTTGTAATAAAATCACTCCTTCGTCCTGTGGTTCCAGCAAGTCTGAGCATTTCCTTCCTCACTGATGTTGCTTAAACTGACCATCTGGTGTTGAGACCTTAATCTCAGGACTCTTTTCTTATGAAATAGCCCCACAGAGATTTCTGAAAACCTGGAAAGTTCAGGTATTAAACCTTTCATTGTCATCATTAACCCATTCCATCTAGTATCTTTCATTAAGGGGTTATTTTGTTTCTGTTCTCCCTAATCTAATTTCTGATTGAATTCCTAAAAGGGATTTATTTTAATTGGCATCCTGCTGTCTCCACTCTGCCCTTCGTAAGTAGTACCAGGAGATGTCTCCTTAGACACTTGACGCCTGCTTGGCAGTGGTAAGAATTGCCATGCTCTTATTTGAACTTGACCTCCAATAGTTAATTCTCTCCCTGGGAACCCCTGCTAGTATCTGATTGTTCCAGGTTTCTATCCTTTCCTGCTGCTATTCCCCTGTGTCCTGGGCATCCATCTGGTACTGGGAAGCACATCCCACCTCTGCCGGGAGCCAGTGCTGACATTTGAGTTTCCTGATTATGGCCTGTGCCAAGTTTCATTTACACAGCACCCTAAATGATAAGTGTCTTGAGACATTGTAAGAGCCTTTCAGCAACTGTATAGCAGTTCTTAAAAATGTAGGGATAAAACAAAGTGTTCCCACACCACCCATTTTAACTTCACTTTCTCAGAAAACTATTGTATATAAAATTCTATGGGGTATAAAATATTCCTTTCCTCATTCATAAGCTATTTATATGCTTTATGGGTAGAGCTATGTATAGTGACAGTGTTTTCAAGAAGACTGACTATAAAAGGATAGCTATTAGAAGGAATGCTAAATGTTAACTTGCCCTGAAATATAATAAATCCATCAGGAGCTTACTAAAACCATGAGTCAGCCAGGACCTGTGCTCCCATTTATTGACTCACTTATTTGAAAAATATTTTGTGGCGTATGCACAATACCTAACCATCCTTGTAGCATCCCTTGCTATACATTGACACATCTTTCTACTTTGATGATTTTTTGTAATTTTTCTCAAAGGACATGTATTACTGTCATAAAAAATTGGAAGATCAAATGGCAGTTCTACTTTTAGTTCTTTTATTATCTCCATATTACTTTCCATAGAGGTTGTACCAGTTTGCAGTCCCACAAGCAGTGTATGAGTGTTCCTATCTCTCCGCATCCACACCAACATTTATTGTTTTGGGACTTTTTAATAAAAGCATCTACCCAAAGGAAAAAAAGACATTCTATAAAAAAAAAGACATCTGCACCAGAATGTTTATAGCAGCACAATTCACAATTGCAAAGATGTGGAAACAACCCAAGTGCCTATCAATACATGAGTGCATTAATAAAATGTGGTATATGTATACCATGGAGTACTACTTAGCCACAAAAAACAATGGTGATATAGCACCTCTTATATTATCCTGGATAGAGCTGAAGCCCATTCTACTAAGTGAAGTATCACAAGAATGGAAAAACAAGCACCACATGTACTCACCATCAAATTGGTTTTAACTGATCAACACTTATGTGCACATACAGCAATAACATTCATCGGGTGTCGGGCAGATGGGAGGGGGCAGGAGGGGATGGGTATATACACACCTAATGGGTACAGTACACACCATCTGGGGGATAGACACCCTTGAATCTCTGACTCAGGTGGGGCAAGGGCAATATACATAACCTAAACATTTGTACCCCCATAATATCCTGAAATAAAAAAAATTTTTTTAAATAAATTTTAAAAAACCTCATTTTTTTAAAATGACTCATGACTCATTTATGTCATTAATTTCCTTGCTTGATTTTTAAATTTGATTTTTAATTGACAAATAATTGTATATATTTATGGTATAAAATGTGATATTTTAATATATGTATACATTTTAGAAAGATTTATATTTTAATGTTAATAGATTTTGGGGTTACAAGTTGAATTCTGTTACATGTATATATTGCATAGAAGTGGAATCTGGGTGTTGATGTACCGTCACCCGAATAGTATACATTGTACCCCATAAGCAATTTCTCATCCTTCCCCCTTTTAAGTCTCCAATGTCCATCATACCACTTTGTGTGCCCTGTGTGCCTATAGTTGAGCTCCCACTTATAAGTGAGAACATGCAGCATTTATTTTTCTGTTCCCAAATTATTTCCCTTAGGTTAATGTTCTCCAGTTCCACCCAAGTTGCTGCAAAGAACATTATTTCATTCCTTTTCATAACTGAGTAGCAAAGAATGCATTTTATACATCTCTGCATTTGCAGGGTACAGCACTCAGAAGGCATTTCTTAATGTTTGTTGAATGAATCAGAGAATGAACTATGAGAGTTACTCTCAGTCTCCAACTCAGAATTGGTACATTCTGACAGTAGCCGCAAAATACACAGATTCGTGTCTTTCAGCAAGACAGGGGCTTATAAAAATAGTATATACCCACGGAGGACTGAGACGATCTCCCTTTTATTAATTTTCCCTTGTTCTCAACAAAGTCTAAAGAAAACTTTAAGATTAAAAGTTTTAAAAAAGAAGTTCTGACCTTTAAGGAAAAGGCGAGAGGGATGCACTTAAATCCCCTCAAAATTAACGCAATAACAGGACAAAATATTCTTCAGGAGGAACTGCCTCTGCAATGCGTGTGTTTGTGTGTGTTGGGGCAGTGGTAAAATCAAAAAAATATAAAAGAGGAAAACTATTTTGCAGATAACCAAAGTCATTCAGAAACTTTAATAGTTTACACAGGACTTATATTCTGAACACATTCTCTTAAAAAAAGAGTTGACGAATATTTTTTGTAAAGGGACAAATAGAAAATGTTTAAGGCTCTGTCCCAGCTACTCAACTCTGTCTTCCGTAGCACAAAAGCAGCCACAGATTTTATGTAAATGAGTATGTGTGGGTTCCAACAAAGTTTAATTTTTTCCCTATAAATGTGGCTCAGATGTATTCCTTCCTTTCCTTCTCCACTGTACACATCTTATTAGTCTCCACCCTCATTAGCAGTCTGAAATGCTAGCTTAGCCATATCATTTATTCAACACATTCATGAAAAAATGCTCAACATCGCTAATCATTAGGAAAATGCAAACTAAAACCGCGATGTGATATCATCTCAGACCTGTTAGAATGGCTATTCTCAAAAAGACAAAAGGGAAGTGTTGGCGAGGATGTGAAGAAAAGGGAACACTTGTCCTCCGTTGTTGGGAATGTAAAGTATCACAACCATTATGGAAAATGGTATAGAGGGTAATGAAAAAAACTAAACACAGAACTACCATGTGTTCCAGAAACCCCTTTTCTGAGTACATATCCAAAGGAAATGAAATCAGTATGGCGAAGAAATATCTAGACTCCCAAGTTCATTGCTGCATTATTCACAACAGTCAAGACATGGAATCAACCTAAGAGTCCACGATGGACGAATGAATTTAAAAAATGTGGGCTACTAGCCAGCCTTAAAAAAAGAAGGAAATTCCATCATTTCTGACAACATGGATGAACCTGAGGATATTACGCTAAGTGAGATAAGCCATGAAAGAACATTAGGTAGAAACTAAAGAAATCCGAATCAAGAATGGACTCCAGTTAACAATAATGTATCAATACTAGTTCATTAATTGTAACAATTATAACATATTAAAATGAGAAGTTCATAGTAGGGGGAACTTCATGTAGGACATACTAGAACTCTCTTTACTATCATTGAAATTTTTCTGTAAATCTAAAACTGCTCTGAAGTTCATTTTTAAAAACAAATAAAATGACATGTGGATGAGTTCTCATGGAAATTCTTGAACTCCTCTAGTGATCCTCCTAGCTCAGCCCCCCATCCGAGTAGCTAGGACTATAGGTGTGCGCCACCACACCCAGCTAATTTTTTTTATTTTTTGTAGCGATGGATTCTCGCTATGTTTGCCCAGGCTAGTCTCGAACTCCTGGCCTCAACGATCCTTCCCACCTCGGGCTCCCAAAGCACTGGGATTATAGGCGTGAGCCACTGTACTCACCCCAATTTGGCCATTTCTTATAAAAGTAAGGATACCATATATTTACTCAAGAGAAAATATGAGATAATATTCATGAAAAAACCTTTCACAAATGCCTATTCATAATTTCCAAAACCTGGAAATAAGCCAAGTGATTTCAACTGGTAAATACATAAACACACTGTGATACATCCATACGATGAAATATTACTCAGCAATAAGAAGGAACAAACTACTGATAAACACAATATGAATGAACCTCAAGTGCATTATGGTAAGGAAAATAAGCCAGATTCAGGAGGCTAAAACCATATGATTTCACTTATATGACATTCTGTAAAAGACAAAACTGTAGAGACAGAAAACAGGTGTATGAGTCTAAGCATGTGTCCTGTCCAAGTCTTCCTGCATAGCACAGCCTAAAAGGTCACCTTGGTTCTGTCATTCTGCCCATGTACAGCTATCCTGGCATTTAAATTCTCTTCATATTGTCAAGGCTTAACTTGCTCAACTCCTTAAACTTATTTTGGTCAAGGTTACTTTTTTATTATCATTAGACAAATAATGATCCAATATTCTGTTCACAGAGTTCCTCATAATTGGAATAGCCCCTTCGTTACCCCACACCTTTCAAAATTCTACTAATAACTAAAAACCACAGTAGCCAAAATAATCATCCCTGTGTAGTCTTAAAACATTACTTGTCTGCATCCCATATTCTGGCTACTAATTATATTAACTCTCATTTGAATAAATGATTTAGATGTTACCTACTAACCTCCATTACTTCCATTTGGTGTAGCTGAAGTCTCCGTTTCATAGATGAGAAGACTGAAGCTCAGAGGTTAAGTTACTTCCATGAGATCATGGCCACTAAACAGAGAAGCTGGGAGACCTAGCAATGCTGAATCCAAAGCTTGTCTTCTTTTTGATAGAGTTCACTATCTTTCTTTTGTATTGTTTTAAATTTGAATGTCTTAATAACTGCACAACTAAATTCCTTATGGACAGAAGCTCTTTTATGTCCTCCTTTGTGCTCCACAATGTGCTAAATAATGGAGACATTTCCAAAACAAATTGTGTTAAGGATTTAAAAATGTGGTCTAGGGAGAGATCCACATATCTATGAGGCCATTTCCCTCATTCAACAAATAATAAATGGAAGCCCCTTTCTAATTAGCCTATATTAGCAAGTGTGGACTTTGCATATTTGTCACATAAACTTTGAGCATATTCTCATACAAAATGAGAATTATGGATCCTAAAAAAAAAAAAACATTGCCCAAAGTGAAACTAACCAACACAAGAAGAAAATGCTCCCTTCATCTTAACCCAACCAAAGTCGTGTACAGTTGGAATGCATTTTAAATATTCTTTGAGGTCTTGAACTTTATCGCTTTCAACGTGGGTTTTAAGTTTGCTGTTATTTGTTCTTTATATTATCTCCTGGTATTTTTTTCCCTTTCCTTTTGTTTTCAGTTTACGTTTTACATCAACAACTTTTCAAAAATAAAATTCTCAAAGCTGAGGTTAGAAGATCACTTGAGGCCAGCAATCTGAGACGAGCCTAAGTAACACAGTGAGGCCACATCTCTAAAAAAAAAAATTAAAAAATTAGCTTGGTGTGGTGGCAAACTCCTGCAGACCTAGATGCTTGGGAGGCTGAGGCAGGAGCTTAAGCCCAGGAGTTCAAGGCTGCAGTGAGCTATGACGACGCCACTGCACTCCAGGCTAGAGTGACAAAATGAGACCCCACCTCTAAAAATAAAATAAAATTCTCTCACATATCACAAAAGTTCTATATTAAATTATAAAACTGTCATTCTGGAAGTGAACATTTTATAATAGAGAATAATACATGATTACAAGATGAAAAAAATTTTGATATCACTTCACCATTAGAATTTGTTTAGTTTCAAGTTCGTTTAAATCATTGGTTGATTTAAATTTTGTTAAACTGAAATGTAATTTTGAAATTATCCCTCAGCTTTCCATATGATTTATAAGGTGCCCACTGGGTATTTCTCTTATCACCACAAAGACAAGAAAAACAATTCTCCACGTCTGCCTTTGCTTTCTGAATAGGAAGTGGCTTAAATGAGAGCTGAAGGCTCAGAATAAATTGAACAGACAATATGAATCCTAGGCGTCGTTAAATGAAAAATGAGAAATGACTGTTCTAGAATGTTAGAGACTTTTCCATTTGTGTATCAGATTTATATCCACCGAGGGGCCTGGAAAGGTGTTGACATTAGGTTGAGTGTTCCACCTAGTGGCCAAATGCAGCCTAGCATGTTTTCTCAGGGTTCTCAGAATCTCTAGAAGACAGTAAGGCAAGAATTGATTTGTCTGAAAGCATCCCCCTTATCTGTACTTGCAAAGAAACATTTTGGATACTGAACACTTTAGGAAGTTCATAAAATTTTGACTTACAGATAGAAAATCCTCCTATCCAGAGTCATAAGACACATCTTCCCTGATGTAGTCAAACTGCAAACATATCATTTTTCACTATTCAATAATTTATCCAAAATTCATTAAGTCTTTAACACATAATAGGCATTGTGATAATCACTAGGGATATTAACATTAGCAACTGAGTACAGTCAAAGAATTCCTAGTCTAGTGAGGAAGACATGAAAACAAGCAATGAAAATCCAAAGTATTAAATATAATGACACAGGAAACTAGAAAATCCCAGGAAGTGCAGGGACTCAAAACATTTAAATAAAATAAAATTTTCCCAAGGCACCCAACCAGTACATTATTGAGTTGGATTTGAACCTAAGTGTACTTGATTCCAAAGCTACTGGCAGGCCTGCAGGGTCACTTGTCCCTATTCCAGGTGAGCAGAATTGCAGTGAGGAGTTCCATGATCATACCACGTGGCTATCAGGGTAATTTATTGCAAAAGGCTAACATTCGATAGCAAGATTAGGCACAGTTTCAAAAGCCTGACTTATCAGAGACAATCTAATGGGATGCTGGATTTAGGACCATGTTTTCTGTTTCCTACATGCTGGAATATGAGCTAGAACTTCTTCCTAAGCCAAAGCTGGCAGCAGCTACCTCCCTTTCTCTAAAGATAGGCAGTGTAGCAGAGTGGGTAAGCAGACCCAGGTTTGAATACTGGCTCTGCTATTTACTAGCTATATGACCTTGGTCGAGTTAATTAACACCTGGAAACCAGGAGGCCTGATTTCTTGTCCTGGCTCTGACACTACGGCTGTATGCAATTTCATGAAAGTCCTACCAGGTTGTCCCAAGAAATGGAGGTTCCTCTGGATAATGCTTAGTGTTCCGTCTAAATCCATGGATGTCCCTAGGTCTAAAATTGAAAATTTTAGCTATGACCATGAAAGTGGTGGTTCAACAAGTATGAGAGGCAAGGAGTGCTGAGAGGGTGAAATACACAGGCACATCTAATTGAAACTAACGACCACCGTGGCAGCAACCAGTTAGTTTCATAAAAAGGGAAGACTTCTACTTCCTCTGGCGGAGCTTCACGTAGGAGCAACAAACTCCAAAAAGCTGTCACTACTGTACCAGTTTGGATCCTGTAGATGAGCAAAAGAAGATAACCTTGCATCTTATGGGAACGGAGGCTGCCAAGAGGAGCCTCCTCTCCCCTCTCCAGCTAGAGGCTTGAGCTAGCACTACAAACAGGTGAAAGCAGTAGGGCAATCCCTCCGGATAGGACATTTTCTGCTCTCCCCTCCAAGCCTTAGGGTCTTGGGAAGCATCAAATAAATGTCAGCTTGTGTGTTTAACTTAAATAATGCACACATATTGTGCGTACCTATACATGAGACAAACTCACAGGCAAAGTACCTGAAAAAAAATTACAGCCTGGCCTATGACCTGAGTCACTTTCTGCAACCAACATCATTTAGTGGCCAAGCAACTAAACACTCAGCCTCCCTGGAGAATTTATAGGGGCATTTTAGTCGAAGACTCTCTGGTCATAGCAAAATACACACTTTTGACTGCAAACCTTCAGTGTTAATTCTTTCATAAAACATGGAGTACTACGTGATCCCTAAGTTCCTTCCAGCTCCGAATTTCTATGAGTATAGGGGGTAGCCAGCTCTACCACCACTCAAGAGCCAATTGTTGAGTATTTTAAATTTTTATAAGCCAGTAGTTAAACCACAGATACCAAAGTTTCCATGTTTGGAGTATTTACAACATAGAAATTGGCAAAGGCTACAAATCAGGGCTTTTTCTCAGAGAGTTAGCCTACTGGCAAGCCAGTAAATACGAGCCATTTAACCAAACGCCATCCATATGCAAGGCACAGTATCAGATGCTCTAAGAAGGTAGTTCCCAACCAGCCATATGGCCACCCTCCCAGGCGGCATTTGAAACGTAAATATACATTTCTGTTTGTCAAAATAACAGGTGGGCACCAGAGGCATTTAATGAGCACAATGTGTTCAACAGTTTCTCCGTATAAAGAAATCTCACGCCCAAAACGTCGTCAAGAGCAACCCCATTGAGAGACTGTGCAAGAGGTTGGAATATATTCTAACGTCACCTTTCAGGTACCTTCTTTGAGCCTCTACACAAAGTCACATTTATATGGAAAGCATTGTCTATTGGACTGGCAAACAGGGGCAGATGCGGCATCATCGCAGAAAGGAACCTGTTGACAGTTTGTTCCCTAACTTCCTAAATCCCACCCTAAGTTTCATTTGTCCTCTCTTCTTAATGGTTCTCATTGCTGTCTCCGCTCTGGCTTATCTATCGAAAGTTCCTTTTAGCCTAGTTCTATTGAGACAGTGTGTCAGGTAGATTCCAGGTAACAGAAAACACATCCCACAGTAGTTTAAACACATGATTTTTCTCTCTCGCACTTGTGATCATGAGGTAGACAGTTGCTGGCTTTGTTTCAGCAACTCGAAGATACCAGGCCTGAGGCTCTGTGGCCATCCGACCCGTTCCTAGTGACAGCAAGTGGCTGTGAAACTCCAGCACCCGAGACATTTCCCCAGCGGGAGATGGAACCAAGTCAGAAAGGGGAGGCATCTATATCCAAAAGCACAGGCACCCCCAGAAGCTCCCGGTAGGCTTCAACTTATCCTTCAAGTGCCGGACTATACCGCATGGCCGCCCTAGTTACAGGAGAGCCAGAGGTTGGATTTTAGCTTTCTGGACTCTCTCTAACGCAGGAAAGCGAGTTGGAACGTGAACAAGCCAACCACGGTACCTGTCACAGGCAGGAACTTCTCTGCAGAACCTCAGGGAATATTGGTATATAACATAGAAATATGAAAGATATAGAGACAGGCTTACTCAGAATGAATTTCTCATTATACACAAATACAACATAACCACAGGTGAGTGGGCACATTTACAGGCGCTCATCACTATTCTTTTCCACTTTGATTCATTGAAGATCCCTGTCAAAAATGTTCCCTCTGCAGTCCATACACAACTCCCAGTTTCTTGTTTTTCCTTTTTTTTCCCCTCCATTGGGATTGATACTAAAATAAGGGTCTCAGCTGGACCTGGTGGTGCATACCTGTAATCCCAGCTACTTGGGAAGTTGAGGCAGGAGGATCACTTGAGCCCAGCAGTTCCAGGTTACAGTGAGCTATGTGATAACACCACCGCACTCCAGTCTGGGAGACAGAGCAATGCCCCGTCTCTTAAAAAAAAAAAAAAAAAAAATTAAATTAAATAGGGATAATGTTTTTTTCTATCTCCTTTGGTTTGGAGACAACAGATGATAAGTGGACTAATTACTCAAAACCTGAGTAGAAAAATGGCATTTTCATATTCCCGGTGGTACATATTAACTTGATCATGGAAGCGTCAGACATTAAAATATCCTGATTTTTCTCCAACTTGAAAAAAAGTATAACATTATTATGTACTCGTATTTTTTCCTATGTATTGGCACTAGCTTAATTCCTTGTCATGGAAACTTTACCCAAGTGTGAAAAAGAAGATTGTGCTCTGGCAATTAAACTTTAAGTCAATACAGAAAGGAAGTAATTTCCAAACTCGTGCCAGTGAGGGACAGAATGCCAACCCCTTCATCTACAATACAGGGAAACCGACCCTCCCAGTGGGTGATGTGATTGAATGAATTCATGTACGTAAAGAAGGAATACGCTAGTTAAAAGCCACGGGGGCGTCAATGAAGAGACACAGCAGCAAATGTTGACAGTGTGCGCCCAAGACTCACAGGAGAAGTCTTGCCCAGTGGACTCTGCAGTCTCCTCCACTGCTGTCTATTTCTACTGTGAAGAGATGAATCGAGCTAAATCAGCCATTCGTCTTGGATTGCTCTAAGTCTCCTTGATTTACACCCAACACCTTAGGGAAACTTCATTTCACTAGCAGGTCTACCTCCAGGGAGAGAAGGCACCAAAAAGAGGGTCTGAGCATCAGAGCCCCAGGCCTGAGGGCGGTGACTGTGATTCTCCCATGTCAGCACTTCCCAGAAGGTCCTTTAAATCACAGATGGCTGGGCTCTGCCCTGGAGAATCTCATTCAGTAGGTCTGCAGTGAGGCTCCAGAATTTTCCTGTTTAACAAGTTCCCAGGCGATGATGATGATGATGATGATGATGATGATGATGATGATGATGATGATGGTCTGGTGACCACACTTGGAGAAACACTCCCTTAGTCGAAAGGCTGTAGCAAATAAATCTGTAGGTGGTAGAATTCCGGGAAAGATTACTCTCGATCTATATTCCACCTGTGAAGAAAGAGGCATGGTTATCAAGAAAAGGGGAAAGAACTGCAGATTGTCTTGAGAAGAGTGTGAAAATTTTAAGACAACCACCACAGGGAATAATAAACACTTGAGCAGTGTTCAAACCCTGATCAAAGTCAGAAAGAGTAATGATGATGACAGCTTTCACTGAGCAATACTATATGCTAGGGATTGTGTTAGGAATTTTGTATGCATTTATTCCTCCTAAGACTCTTAGTATTAAGAACTTTTGTTATCCCTATTTTACAGGGCAGACAATAGGCTCATAGGTCTAGTAAGTGGAGAAGCTAGGATTTCAGTTCACAGTTTAATTGCAGAATTCATGCTGTCGGCAACCATGCTAATCTGAGTTTAAATCATTAAACTTCGTTTTGAAATGGGTCTGATCCAAAAGGGTCCGAGTGGCTTTTTTCTGTGGCCAAGGTTGAAAGTTTCTCATTAAGCATCATTTAGATGTTCTCACCGTCTACTGATGATAGTACTGAAGTGAAAGGAAGAGATGTGAGAGATATAGCAGGACAGGACAGATTAGGTCAGGGTGAGCTGATTTCCCTGGAAGGCCCTCCTAGCTTGGAGGGTTGGCCATAATACAGCTGCCCCTCAGCCTTTCAGATCAGCTACTAAACTCTCGTGTCACCAGTGGATTGAATGCCTGGTCATTCATTTACTGTCAAGGTGATACATTCTTACACTGGTGACCAGAATACTTGCATTCAATCTCCAGAGCACATTCCTACAACAATCAAAGTACCTGGGACCCAAATAGTCATCAGAAAGCCAATTATTGAACAGAGAATCAGACTAGGAGAAGTAGATTGAGGTGCCGATATTTGGCTAGTAGATGCTGGTGTGGGCAGGCAGGTGTTTTCAACCAACATCCATTCTGATATCTACATCCGTGACACATTGACAAATATTGTTTGTATTTAGATTATCCAGATGACAAAATGCAGGAAAACATGAATTACAGCCATTCTATAGGAATATTGAATTTGGAAACAAGCAGCAAAAAATAAAATGATTAACATTATAAAGTAAAACATCTCACCAAAGATATTATTAAATATTTAATATACATTAAAAGTAGGCAGATGCCTAAGAAACTTCCAGATGATAAAAATTTTTTTTAAGCATGTATCTGGCTAAGAAAAAAGCTTCAGTTTTCTGGAAATGTCTGTTACGTACCACAGTGAATTCTCATATGCTGTAAATGAGATCACGTAGTAAGAAACAAACAACTAACTATAAGACCCCTGGCAATGGCTCCCTGGCTCTGTCTTCTGTTGGATTAATAAATGAACTCTGCAATAACGCAGGTGTTCATACTTATCTAAAAGTGAGTAAAGAGCAGCTACTTTTAAAGCAAATATTCTAATAGATGTAAAAGAGCCAAAAGACAGTCATTGGCCACAGAAAAAGATAGAATAATTTATTGTTTTGGTTATTTAACTTTCCCCAAAATGCAAACACATCCTTGGTGTGTATAGCTAAGAACTACGCTCACATATAATGCCACACATTTTTAAAGATGCTCAAAATATCACTTTCCAAAGACATTCATACAGAACTGAAAGCACTGTTCAATTACGTAAGAAACTGGAAAAAGTTGATAACCTAGCATTATTCACATTGACATGCTGAAATGTTAACTTGAGATAATTACTGGATTGGTTCTATGCAATTGCCAAACCTAGCATTTACTTAGGAACTCCCATTCTGACTTGTTACCACAAAAAGAAACTATCACCTGTGAAGTAAGGCATCGTGTTGTTATTCCATCCGCCTGCAATACCTATAGCATTACACGCAACCATCACTGAATTCACCATTCATGAGAATAGTATTAAAATATAAAAACTTTTTTAAAGGCTAATAAAATTGGCTGGGCATCATGGCTCATGCCTGCAATCCCTGCACTTTGGAAGGCAGGAGGATCACTTGAGGCCAGCTTGGGCAACACAGCAAGACCCCATCTTAAAAAATTTGGCAGGCATGGTGGCGCACAGCTATTGTCCCAGTTACTGCAGAGGCTGAGGCAGGAGGATTGCTTGAGCCTAGGAGTTTGAAATCAGCCTGAGTAACATAGCAAGACCTGGTCTCAAAAAATAAAATTTTTTTTTTTTTTGGGACAGAGTCTTGATCTGTCTCCCGGGGCTAGAGTACAGTGGCGTCATCACAGCTCACTGCAACCTCAGACACCTGGGCTCAAGGAATCCTCCCTCCTCAGCCTCCCAAATAGCTAGGACTACAGGGGCGCCCCACCACGCCCCACAAATTTTTCTTTTTTTTGTAGAGAGATTTTTTGTAGAGATCTTGCTCTTGCTTAGGCTGGTCTTGAACTCCTGACCTCAAGTGATGCTCCTGCCTCGGCTTCACAGAGGGCTAGGATTACAGGCATGAGCCACCGTGTCCGGCCAAATAATTTTAAAAAATAAAAAAAATAATGTTTAAATATAGGCTGATTGGTAAACTGGTGTCTGGCGCCATCTGCTGACACATCAATAGTAACTAACATCCTTTTTGTTTCTTCAGCTAGCGTGTAAATTATAATTTTACAAGAGAAATATGTACTTATGTGGAAATGACTGAAAATTGACTTGCAAACATAAAAATAATTTTTGTGATTAGAGTATTGCCTTGTATTTTTCAATGACCTTATATATTTTTAAGAAAATATGCTGATTGAAATATTTATGAAACAAGAAACACAGCTTGAGAGACTTGGGCAAGATGGGAAAAGGAACAGCACCGGGGTTAGGAATGAATGTCTATGGTCACTTACAACAAACAGGTGGGCATTGTAGATTGTCACGGATCTGGTGATGATGATCAAAAGTCATCTGACAAGTTAAAGAAAATTAAAGACTTAATTTTCTCCTGCTGTTTTCAATTAAAGCCAGTTATCTAGCATAATATAAATTAAGGCTTGTAAAAGAATGGAAAACAAGCACCACACGTACTCACCATCAAATTGGTATTAACTAATCAACACTTAAATGCACATACAGTAATAACATTCATCTGGTGTCAGGCAGGCGGGAGAGGGGAGGAGGGGATGGGTATATTCACATCTTATGGGTGTGGTGCACACCGTCTGGGGGATGGACACGCTTGAAGCTCTGACTCGGGTGGGGCAAAGGCAATATATGTAACCTAAACATTTGTACTCCCGGGAATATGCTGAAATAAAAAATTTAAAAAAAAAAGAAAACCCAAAGCACAACTCTTTAAATTGGTTCCGCCCCCAGCCTCCTTCCTGACCTGGGAGAAGGGGAAGTGCTCACTCTCCCTGCGTGGCCCCCTCACAGAGGTCCTGGGCGTTAGGGTGGAAAGCCTAGTAGGTGCCCACAGCGTGGGCGGAGAATGATTTCTCATGCAGAAATGAAGGTATAAAAGTAAAAAAGTTTACTTTATCTTCTTAGGGGAGAGAGAGAGAGAAAGAGAGAGAGAGAGAGAGAGAGAGAAGGGGAGGTGGCGGAAGAGAGCATGGAGACAGGGTGGCATCCCAAAGAAAGAAAAGGGAGATGCCAGCAGCCAGGCTGAGTGGCTTGCTGCTTTTATGGGGACAAAGGGAAAGAGAAAAAGTGGTAATTGTGGTGGAGTAATTAGCAGGTAGTCTCCAGATGTCAGTTGTCCTCTTTCTTGCTTTCTCTGCTCCTGGAGACTTGGTTGTCTCTGAGATGCAGTCGGGCCTATCACAGGGGATGTGATTTTGCCCCTGAGCTATGGTTTGGGCAGGAGACTAAGGCCTGGAGTTTGCCTCCCTGCTGTCTGTCCGGGAGCGTCTCAGGAAGACCTTGAGGCTGTGAAACAGATTCTAAAAGCAGTTTCTGGTGGATGTAAAGAGAAAGATTTACATTTCCTTCTGTCTTTGGGCTCTTTCTAGATGTGTGTGAAAACAGAGGCCCTGCAGGGTGCTGCCAGCCTGGGAAACAGCAGAGCAGGGGAGCTCGTGATTGGCTCTTAGAAGCTCTTAGAAATTGCCGGATCAGATATTTACCAGTTATTTCGGCAAGGCTGCTCTTTCACTGGGGTGGAGGAAGGAGGAGAGATCAGAGTGAGCTCATGGGGAAAAGTGGTTTCAACCACTGACTTCCATAAAAGTTAGAGAGGAAAGTGTTCTTTCATTATGGTATTTCTGCATCTCTGGAGCCGGATGGGTTTCTCTCATTTTGAGGGTCTCTTGGCCGGATCCTCCAGCTGTTCCCCTATATGCCCCAGCCAGGGATGCGAGAGTGAGTGGAAGGCAGTGGCATTGTGTGGGCTGAGCACCTGCTATGTGTAGAGATCGTCTCTAGCAGTGTCACGGTGCAACGAAGAATGCTCCAGACCCCAATCTCAGGCTGAAGGAGGAGAAGAGACCCTTTGTTTCAAAGAGCTCCGGAACCTCTCCAAATCTCCGTATTTATTGTAGGGAAAGGTATATGTGTTTACAGTAAAGAACATATAGACAAAATCTTGGGTGTCATATAGTAAGCATATTGTTCCAGACAAGTCTATTAGTGATATACATTAAACTTATAATTATCTTGTTGTTCCTTAAGGCCATAAAGAAAAGGGCGGGACCCAATAGCAGCTGTTACGGCAGAGATGACCAGGAATAGACCGACACGCACACAGAGATATTGGCAAAAACAGGTTTATACGCCAGTGGGCTCAGATGGGGATTTTTCCCTCCAAATTCCGAGCACCAGACAAAGAGCACTGCAGTCTTTTATACACTCTGCTTAAGGGGCAGGGGCACGGTTGCAACAGGGTTAACTTTAGTGAGGCAGAGTCCTAAGCTACTTTACAGCCTGGTAGGCTAATTGCTGCAAGTGATTTATGAGGGGAAAGGTCGCAGGGGAGGAGGGGCCTCAGGTAAGGAATGCAAGGGACAAAGCCTGGTAGTGGAATTTTCCACTTTAGTGGAACTTTTCAATTTTCCACTTCACAACCACACTTCCATACATTCCAAAGCCTGCTGTGTGTAGCTGGCTGATAATGATCACATCCCAAGTCCTTGGGATGGCAGGACCGTCAGATGTCCACCTTTCTCACAGTCCCTTCGCCATTTATGCCTTTCCTAACATCCTCTACACTATGTGCCAGGCACTTCCACATGGGTTCCACCCGCATTGTCCTATTCAATCCTGACCTTATGACATAGGAGCCATCATCTCCTTAGGTAGATAAGGAAACTGAGGCTCAGGGAGCTTAAGAAGTTTAAATTCCTCATGTAGCTAGTGCTGACTTTTGAAGCCAGGTTGGTCTGATCAGAGCTGTGCTTGGGGCACCCCAATCTGGGGCCTCACAGGGGGGCTGTCTTCCACCTCCTGGGATGAGGGGGAGGGAGGGCTCTGGCTGCAGGGACCAGACCTTCAGGGCAAGCTGCTCTGTTCCCACGCCTGAGCACACTCGGGCAGCTGTGCTCTTCCCAGCCTCCAGCCCCTGGGCCCTCTGAGGCTCACGAGCCCTCCTCCTTCTCAGCCAGGACTAGCAACTGCTCACGCTTACACGTGGCCTTGGGTAGGCGGCAGGGCGAGTGGCAGCCTTAACTGAAGGCTGAGTCTTTGATGCTGGAATTGCAGGTACCCAGTGCGGTGGAAAGGAGAGGCGAGAGAGTCACTTGAGAAGGGCCCCTAAGAGTCCCTGAATCACTCCTGCGGCCGGCGCCCTGTGTGAGGGAGAGGCAGAGGCACCGGAGTGAGGACACACCCCCCTTGCCAGGGGCCACACAGCTGGTCACCCCCAGGGACCTGGGCCTGCTCTAGAATCCCCCGAGGGGCCTGGAAGGAAGGTTGAGGGATGGGAGGCTGAGACCCCACCTCACCTGAGCCTGACACTGCTACACACCCGGGTTTGGCTGGGGCCAAAGACTGGGCCTGAACTGTGGTGACGCGGAGAGGTGCCCAGCACACAGAGCGCGAGGGGGCAGAGCAGCTCCACTCGGCTGCCGGAGGCAGGCCCTGCTCCAGGCCGTGTACACCTGGGGACACCTGATATAACTAAACTCTTATCATTGTCCATCATTATGTTAATAGACATGTAGCACACATATATGTGTGTTAACTCAACTCTTGAAATCGTCCTCAGTTGACAGATGAGACTGAGAACAATGAGAACAGTCAGAGAGTTTGCCCGGGTGGTGACTTGCACATCTACCAGCGCTCCAGGGTCGGCACTCTTTCTTTTGTTTGTTTGTATTACCAGAGCGTCCACACTTTTAATCGTGATACAGCACATGGTTATTGTAGACACACACAGGCGCGCGCGCGCCAAAGGCCACCAGGTGCCTGTCCAGCTACCTTATCAGGACCCCAAGCAGATTGGCCACAGCTGTGCCTCTGCTCACAGCCGGCCCTGTGGAACGCAGAAGGTGGGTCACATGTGGACAGGAGTCTTTTTATAACCCCACCACCCCAGCTGGCATCGTCTTCTGCCGTCTGACCTGCCACTGCCACTGCCACTGCCACTGCCACCCACACCGGCTGTCCCGCTCGCCATGGAGAAGGTCCTGGTCCTCCTGCTCATCGCCCTGTCAGTGGCCCATGCAGCTCCCGACCCTCGGGGGCTCCTCATCAACCTGGTAGGAGGGGCGGGGGGCCGTCTGAGTCCCCAGGTGGGGATGTTGTAAGCGTGGCCCCCGACCTCCGGCGTCCCCACCTGGGCTGCCCGGGGCTGGGAGGAGCAGCACCTGCCTCTCCGCCTTCACTGCGGGCGCTGGAACCGGCCGCTGGGCGCCGAACCAGCCGGCGCATGCGCAGAGCAGTGGTCCAGCCTGGCCCAGGGAGCTTTACAAAAATCCAGAGGCCTGGGAAACCCTGGTTCGGAAGGTCCAGTGGCTTAAAATGCTCCACCGAGAATTCCAGCCTCTGACCTACAGCGGCACCTTCCTTACTGTGTACCAGACACGGTTCTGAATGCCTCGGGAACGTTCGCCCGCTCAGTCCTCCCAACCACCGCGGAGGTTCGGAGGGAAGCTGGCTGAGGCCCGGGGCTGGGGGTGGAGCCGGGCAGGCTCCCATCGGGCTCCTGCCGCTGCCCCCGCTGCCTCTCCACCAGGGCACGGCCCTGAAAGCCTCTCCGGACCACCCACGTAGTTCGAAGGTCCTTAACTCTCTTAACTCAGGGCCACGATGGGTCTGGAGGGTCCAGGACCCCCTTGAGATTCCATGGCAAAGTCTATGGCCGAGGGAGGGGTCTTGCAGGGAGGTGATCTCAACTTCCGCACGCTCCTCAAAGGAGTATGGGACCCGGAGAGGTTTGGAAGCCTATTTGGGGGCCACATGTGCGTGTTCCAGATGGGAACACTGAGGCCTGGGGGCAGTGGCGTGCCCAGGGTCACCAGGGAGTTGGTAGCACAGCCGATACCAGAACCTGAGGGTCCTGACCCCTCCCAGCCCAGGGCTGCTTCCCTGTCACCACATGCCCACTTCTCACACAGGGCAGGGCAGAGAGGCCACCAGACCCAGGGGCTGGACTCCTTCGCACACACCCCCAGCAGGGAAGGCACTGTCAGGGTCATGGGTGTTGGGGGGGAGGTCTGGGTGGAGAAGGGGCCTAGAGGAGGGGTCCTGGGCTGACGGGCTGCCCCTTCCCCTGGTAGGATCAGGGTGAGCTCTGCCTAAACAGTATCCAGTGCAAGAGCAATTGCTGTCACCGTACGAGCGCCCTGGGCCTGGCCCGCTGCGCATACAAGGCCAGCGAGAACAGCGAGTGCTCTCCCAAGGTGGGTGCTGGAGCAGTTGGCGTGGGTGGGGGAGAATGGGGAGGGGTAGCTCAGAGGAGGAGGGCCCTTGGGGAGGTGGGATCAGGGAGGAGGGGCAGCCTGGAGGCTGAATGTGGAGGTGAGAAGATGTCAGAGTACTTTCCCATCCACCCCATCATCTCTCTGGCCCCTCACAGCTGAGCAGTGAGATGGGCGGGGCAGGGATTGTTATCCCCATTTCATGGATGGGCAAACAGAGGCTCCCCAAAGAGATCAAGTTAGTGAGAGCAATGAGCCAGAGTGGAGACCAGAAGCCAGGTCTCCCAGGCACACAGTGGAAGCCGTTGGGAGAGACGCTATCTGATGAGACGCCCGGGCCTGCCGGTTCTCTGGGTCAGGCATGGGCAAGTGTTGCCCAAAGTGGACGCCCATAGCCTGTAACTCTACTGCCTCTGTGTCTCTGCAGTCACTCTATGGGGTTTACTACAAGTGTCCCTGTGAACGGGGCCTCACCTGTGAGGCGGAGAAGACCATCGTGGGCACCATCACCAACACCAACTTCGGCGTCTGCCTTGATGTTCAGCGCTCCAAGCAGTGAGACCACCCAGCCACTCCTGCACCCAGCCCGGCACACTGCGGGATGATAGGTCCAGGGCCACCTCTGTCCTCCTCTGCCACCTCTCCCTGGCTGGCCACCTCCCTGACCAGCATCTCTGTTTTCTGACTGGGCTCTTGGCAATTAAAGCCCGCCTGCAAACCGTGC
Source organism: Avahi laniger (assembly GCA_963575035.1). Classification (NCBI taxonomy): domain Eukaryota; kingdom Metazoa; phylum Chordata; class Mammalia; order Primates; family Indriidae; genus Avahi; species Avahi laniger. Next base: position 28,125 of record CAUYSK010109165.1, on the reverse strand, counting down.
CCGGCCTCCTGCATGTCCTTGCTGCGTCAGCGTCCTCCTTGAAGTTACATCAAGCCTTTGCCACCAGGGCAGGCTTCAGACAGGCCAGAAAAACAGGGATGGGTCTGGGGCCAGGGACCCTGTGGCCGAACAGATTGGAGAGTAGAGACAAGGTTGTGAAGGAGGCCCAGCCAGTCTGGAACCTCTCCATTTCTGAGGAGCAGTCACACCTCCTGGGATGCCCTTCCTTGTCCCTTACATTGGAGAGGGACAGGCAGGCGTGTGCATGCTCACACTCATACACACACACACACACACACACACACACACACCCTCTGGTAGGGAGTTACAATGGCTCATCTTCATTGCCCTGCATCAGAATTTACCAGTCCTGGTCTTGGGCTCTCGCCTCTTTCCTGGGCCCAACCCTCAGATGTAACAGCCAGCCGACACACCCATGCCTTACAGGTCAGACCGTTAACAATTGCTGTGGGCTCACTCTGTGCCACCCAATCCCACAGTCCTCCAGGAGGGAGAATTCATCATCTCCACTTTACAGAAAAACTAAGTTTCAGAGAGCGTAAGGAACTTGCCCGGTATCACACAATCAGAAAAAGCTGCCACACTACCCATCTAACTCCACCCCCTACCCTTTCTATGAGTCCCTGTTCTCTGCCCAATTATTCACACTAAGAAAAATGGGTGGAAATTGTAAGCAATTTAATTTTGGCTTAATAGAAAAATGTTATATCCCCTGGAGCTGTCAAGCATGAGTTACCCTAGGCAGTCCTGCGGTCCCATCATCAAGATGTGCAGGTGGAAGCTCACCTAGCCCCTGGCTAGACTGGAGATTCACACAAAGGGGCCGGTAGTGAACTGAATGAAATCTGGTGTCCTCCCAGCCCCAGGGCTCTGCAGGCCTACGATGGATGAACCCCTAGTAACCACAGGCTTATGCGTTAGGACCGCATTCAGCTATGAGCTGCAGAAAACCCAAGTGATTACGGCCAAAACAAATAGGACTGGGTATTTCTCGCAAATCAAGAAGTCCAGAGATGGGAAGTGCTGGTATTTGTTTGGTGGCTTGGTGACTGGCGGCTCTGCAGTTCTCCTGACCTCTTCACGATCGCCAGATGCCGTAGCAGCAGCTCCTTAGCGCCGTATCCTCTCGCCATATTCTAAAGGCAGGGAGAGGGTAGGATGGGGTGATGAGGGGCAGAGCATTTTGCCAATACTTCTGTGTGTCTCTCAGTCTGTACCCGGTCAATCCTGCTGTAACAATTTTAAATTTTCTAATAGCCATACTAAAAAAGTAAAACTAAAAAGAAGCAGGTGGGATCAAATGCATACCCTCTTAGATTTCCCCACATCCTCCAGAGGGACTTCTCTTCGTATTTCAGTGGCTAGAACAGGGTCGTCTGACCACTCGACCTGCAGGGGAGGCTGGGAAAGCATCGGCAGGGGCGGGGACCTGTGGCCTTAAGGCCACGTGTGGCCTTTTATGTCCTTAAGTGCGGCCTTTTGACTGAATCCAAATTTTACAGAACAAATCCTTTTATTAAAAGGGGTGAAGCAGAGAAAGATCAAGCTTTTCTGCTTCCTTTGGTGCTTAAAAAAGAGCAATCTTGAAATCAGAAGGCCGCAGGTTCCCCAGCCCTGTGTGGCTGTTGGGAAAGCAGGTGACAGTGTCCGCCGCAGGTGAGTTAGCGCTCAACAAGAGCGGCTTTCAGTACCTTGACCCAGAGTGGGGTTCAGGCCCTGAGGCAGGGCGGGTCATATTCTTGGTTCCCAGATTCAGGCCTGGGGGAAATCTGCATCCATGTCTTGGTTTATCTCCTGAGTGACCATACTGTGCCCAGCACTGTGTTTTGGACTATTGGGGACACAAGGAAGATGTCCCTGGTTTCCAGAAGTGAACACTGAGTTGGGCTCTGCAGAAGCAAGTGGCCAAGACCCCAATCATCTGTTCCCTCATATTAAATCCTTTCTAGTTGAAATACCTGGAGTGAGTGTTTTTCTACGCTGAAGCTCATGCGAGTCTGCCCGAAGAAGGGGAGCGTTTTGTTACGTTGTGGCTGTTGGTCAAAAGCACCTTCCTCACTAAGCCTTGAGCCCAGGGGAGTCACCTTTTCCTAATGCACATAAGGATGTCCTATGGGCTGCGGCCTCGCCACTGAAACTTTCCACCTTAACATCCTAATCCCAGGAGTTCCCTGTCTTCTTGTAACTTCCTTCTAGATCTGCTAGCTATCCAGCTGTAGAAGCAGGGGCGTTTGCAGCCCTGCGTCCATAGAAAATTCCTGATGCTGGGTCCCGCAGACCCACACTGTCTGATACGCTGGTGCGGTAGCTTAGCCAGTTGAGCACTTGAAATGTGGCTTATCTGAATCAAAAGAAATGTAAAATACAAACTGGGTTTTGAAGACTTATTACCAAAAAAAAAAAGGAAAATATTTTCACATGTTGAAGTGATATTTTTATTGGGTCATAAACAAAATAGATTATCAAAATTGATTCCACCTGCTTCTTTTTAGTTTTACTTTTTTAATATGGCTATTAGAAAATTTAAAATAACATACATAGCTCACGTTTGTTTTCCACCACACAGCGCTGCTGTAGACTCTGGGTTTCTGCTGCTTTTCAGCATTGGGGACCTGCCTCCTTTCGGCGTGGCAGGGACACAATCTTCCCACAAGTGCCCCTTGACTCACAATGGTTGACTTACAATTTTTTGACTTCACCGTGGTGCAAAATCAATATGTATTCAGTAGAACGATAAATCACATGAGATATTCAACACTTTATTATAAAATAGGCTAGCAGCAGTGCCCTCTATCAATGGCCACTTGTCCCAGAACGGCAGCTGAATTTCCATGGCTGGTGAAGGGGTCCAAGATGTGCCACCGTGGCATAAAAATTATTTTGAGCTGAAGGTATTTGAGAATAGGCTTTTTTCTGAACTCCTGTATCTGCCTGAAAGCACAGCCCCACAGAAGAGCTCAATTGTTTCTCAAAACCAGGAAGGAAAAAAAAAAAGCCAGGGAGGAGTGACTCGCTGGAGAGGAGAGAGGCTGGCACCACACTGAACAGTCACAGTCACGAAACTATCGCATCTCCCATCTCTTCTCCTAAGGGCCCAGGTGTCTCCTCAAAAATATGTCCCTGTAAGTGTCCTTCCTCCTCCCCTTCCTCTGTGACGGTGGTATATAAGCCCCAAATTCTAACTTCCTCCTAGAGTCACAGTTTTCTGTGAACTCCCGTACATTCTCCATAAAAATCTCTCATTTCTCTTGCTACTATGTCTTTCATCAATTTAATTCTCAGGCCTCCGACGACTGAACCTAAGAGGGCAGAGGAAAAGCTTTTCCTCCCTGGCACTTGGAACTAGTTGCACCCTGTCAGCAACATGTATCTTTGCCCCCCTCCTCTTTGGTTTTTTTCATGAAAGGACATTAACGACAACTTGAGTTTTTTTTTTTTTTTAAAGAAGGCATATTATTTTCCCAGATGAAAGCATTCAATATTGCAAAGAACTAAAATTTCCCCAAGTTAATCTTTTTTTGTTGTTTATAATTAAGGTGTACCACATGACGTTTTGATATCTTTGTCTTGTCATATGTAGAGTGAATATTACAGTCAAGCAAATTAATATACCCATCATCCCATGTGGTTATCTACCTTTCTGTGTGTGTGAGTGGTTGAGAGTACCTAAAATCTACTCTCTTGGCAAATTACCAGTATGCAATACAGAATAATAGGCTGTCCTCATGTTGTATATTAGGTTTCTTAGACTTCTCCCTTCTACGTAACTGCATCTTTGTACCCTCTGAACCCCGTCTTCCGTTCCCACCCACCCACCCTCCACTTGCTGCACCTCTAATAACCTCCACTTTACTCTCTGTTTCTATGTATTTGATTTTTTTTTTTTTTGAGATTCCATATGTAAGTGAGATCTACAGCATTTTTCTTTGTGTGTCTGGCTTACTTCACTAAGCATAATGTCCTACAGTTTATCCGTGCTGTTGCAAATGGCAGGATCTCCTTATTCTGTACACTGAATAATGTCCCATTGTACAGAGCCAGGTATGGTGGCTTGTGCCTGTAGTCCCAGCTGCTTGGGAGGCTGAGGCAGGAGGATCGCTTGAGCCCAGGAGTTCGAGACTGCAATGAGCTATGATTGTACCACTGCACTCTGGCTCAGGCAACAGAGTGAGACCCTGTCTCTTAAAAAATTTAAAAATAAATAAATTCCATGGTGTGTGTGTGTGTATGTATGTGTATATGCCACTATTTCTTTATCCATTCATCTGCCAATGGACAATTTGGATGTTTCCACATCTTGGCTATTACAAAAAGCGCTGCAGTGAACACAGGGGTGCAGATATCTGTGCAAGGTGGCGATTTCGTCTCCTTTGGGTATACACACAGAAGAGGGATTGCTGGATCATATGGTAGTTCTATATTTAATTTCTTTAGGCCCCTCCTACTGTTTTCCATAATGGCTGTCCCAAATCTACATTCCCACCCATAGTGTACAAGGGCTCTGGCCTACACTTGTTGTTTTTTGTTTGTTTGTTTGTTATAAAAGCCATCCTGACAGCTGTGAGGTGATATCTCATTATGGTTTTTATTTGCATTTTCCTAATGATGTTGAATACCTTTTCATATGCCAGTTGGCCATTTTTATGTCTTCTTTGAAGGAATGTCTATTCAGGTCCTTTGCCTATTTTTTAATCACATCGTTTTTAGGGTTGTTTTTTTTTTTTTTTGCTATTGAGTTGTATGAGTTCCTTACATATTTTGGATATTAACCCTTTATCAGATAGATGGTTTGCAAATATTTTCTCCCAATCTGTTGCTATATTTTCATTTTGTTGATTGTTTCCTTTGCTGTGCAGAAGCCTTTTAGTTTAATGTAATTCCACTTGTTTATTTTACTTTTGTTACCTGTGCTTTTGGTGTCCCTTCCAAAAAATCATTGCCAACACCAATGTCATGTAGTTTTCCCCATTTTCTTCTAGGAGTTTTACGGTTCCAGGTTGTACATTTAGGTCTTTAATCCATTTTGAGTTATTAATAATTTTTGTATGCGGTGTAAGATAAAGATCCTATTTCATCTTTTGCATGTGGATATTCAGTTTTCCAAACACCATTTATTGAAGTGACTATCCTTTCCCCATGGTGACTTCTTGGTGCCCTTATTGAAAATTAGTTGCCTACATAGACTTGGTTTTACTTCTGGGCTCTCTGTTCTCCCAGTCCCCTTGTAACTTAAGACATTGGGCCAGGCACCGTGCGTGGTGCTGGCCTGTTGTCCCGGCTACTTGAGAGGCTGAGGTGGGAAGTTTGATTGAGCCCAAGAATTTGAGACCAGCATGAACCACACAGACAGGGAAACAACCCCATCTCTAGACATCGGGTATCCTTGGAGGCTAGTTTCCAGCCTGCCACCTCTCCTGCCAAGGTTGTTTCATAGACTTTCTCTGAACAGGGGAGCTCACATAACACTATGGAAGTCTGGTTGTCTGTCTGATACATTTAATACAGGATAGTGTATTCTACCAAGGTATGGTTTACACGGTTTTGCTCTGACTTACAAGGGGGTGTTCTAAGTACAACCACAGCTTTTTTTTTTCTTTTTCTTTTTTTTTTTTTTCAGAGATAGGGTCTCACTCTATTGCCCAGGCTGAAATGCGGTGGCACGATCCATAGCTCACTGCAGCCTTGAACTCCTTGGCTCAAGTGATCCTCCTGCCTCAACCTCCCAAAGTGCTGGGATTACAGGCGTGAGCCATCTTGCCCAGCCACAACCACAGCTTATAGCTGAACTCCTGAGCTCTTGCATCATAGGCCCAACATTCTGGAGGGCACTCTTGGCTCAGTTCTAGGGGCTTATCTCTTAATCAAAGGTATGGTTGAGTATGGAACCTTAGGTCCAAAATCTGAAATAGTCAACTCCAGCATGTAACCTGAGTATAACAGGGCTGCCTCTGCTAAGGATGCACCACACACACGAGCAGGCCGGCGCCAGGCTCTAGAAGCCTCACAACACACAGAGAAACTTCCTAAAACTCCTCTGAACTCCCTCTGCGCTGTGCCCATCCTGAACAGTAGTGCTCCAATCTTTCTTTCCTCACTCTCTTTCCTTCACTCTCATTTCCGTTCTCTTCCTGCCTCCCAGAAGATCCAGATTTTGGACGGATGCGGTGGTTCACGCCTGTAATCCCAGCACTCTGGGAGACCAAAGCGAGAGGATTGTTTGAGGTCGGGAGTTCAAGACCAGCCTCAGCAACAGCGAGACCCCGTCTCTATTAAAAATAGAAAACATTAGCCAGGTGTGGTGGTGCACACATGTAGTCCCAGCTACTCGGGAGGCTGAGCCCAGGAGTTTGCGGTTGCTGTGAGCTAGGGTGATGCCACAGCACTCTGCTCTACTCCAGGCAACAGAGCGAGATTCTGTCTCAAAAATAGAAGATTCAGATTTATCATTTTCAAACTGTGTGACCTTGAGCAAGTTGCTCAATCCCTCTCAGTTTCCCCACCTGTAAAATAGAGGTGATAACAGTACAGGCCCCGCATAGCCTCGTAGTTTGTTGTAGGATTAAATGGGACCATGTGCGTGAGGCATCTGGAGCTGCCCCTGGCATCTAGTAAGTGCTCAGTAAGCCCTGTAATGCTTTATATGCATGTATGTTTTGTACGCCTTCTTGCACATTTCTGAAATTTAAGATCAGGGGAACTGAGAGATCAGGTATAAACTGGGTTTTCAGAGGGTAGATTACGGAGTGGGCTGAAGCCAGAAACAGGTTGGGTTGGGAGGGGAGCTTAGGTCTCCTCTGGGGGACTTTTTTTCATGCCCCAACTGGGGAAATGCCCCATGCCCAACAGTGTCCCTTCCTACTTCCTCCTGTTAGGTAGATAGGGAGGGATTTTGGGTCTCCTAGGGATGAAAGTGGGTGCAGTGCCGTTGCGGTCCACCCCCAAAATGGGCTTTCAGAGAGGCTCCTGGGAGATCCGCTTGCGCGGTAAGACTCGCGTCATGTATCTCCCAACTGTCCAATCAAAGTGGTTCCATGGTGATGTCTGAGCCATGAGAAGGGTCCAATCCAAACACTATCATACAAGACCCAGACCATAACCAAGGTCTCTTTTTTGCTATGACAATGGGTCTGGTCGTCATCTGTGGTGTATGTATCTTGCTCTGTAAACCTCTATCTTGCTCTTGCTCTATAATCCTATGTTTCTCTCCCCAGTAAACCTCATTTTCACACTGACCTTGCTTTCAGTGTGGCTGGTCATTCTTCAGCCAAGAGCACACCAAGAACAGACGTTTCAGATTGCGACCCAACACTCCCTCATGCCCACCCCAGCCCCCCAGCAACTGTACCACGCCCACCCAGCCCAGCCCACCCAGCCCCAGCTCTGTGGGCAGCAAACAATGAAAGCTCTTTATTTCAATGATGGTACACTGTTGGTGGAGGCTCTGGCGACCAGGGGCAGGGACACAGAGCTCCGGGTAGGTGGGATGGGGGGTGGCAGAGGCAGCAAGAAAGAGAAAGCATTAGAAGAACATTTTCTTAGCTGGCTTCTTTTTTTTAGTTTTCTGACAACGGCCATAGATGATTCCAGGCGATTTCTCATTCTTCGGAAATACACAAGTCAGGTTCGGCTTCAGGGACACTCGCTATACAGGCCTAGGAAAGTCTGGGAAAGGCAGGACGATGACCTTGGCCTTGGGGCTGCTCTCCGTCAGCCCCCAGGCCTACCTAGCCCAGCTCCAAGGCCCATCTGCTGGCCCACAGCCAGGAGCCCAGCTGCTCAAACAGAGTGGCACCTCCGGATCCTTCTCCATGCTGGAGTTGCTCAGTGCCGCCCAGCTAGCTCTGCCCTACCTGTCATTAACTCATCTGCCTGTCCTAAGTCCATGAACACATCTCTTCTCCTTAAATCCTTCCATGGGCAAAGCGGCTCCCCTGTCTGCACACCCAGCTCAGAGGCTGCCCCAGCCCATCTCCCACCAGGGACACCTGGGACCGCAGCAGAACTCCCGGGGCTGGGTGAAGAGGGGACGTCCCGGGCAGAGGTCGCACCTAGCTGTGCCCATTTTCTGAACTACTTTCGGGGTTTGCTGAGAAGACCCCTGGAGAATGAGATCCCACATTACGAAGTGAAGCGTCGCCTCCCCCGCCCGCCACCCGGGATTCCAAGCCTCCAGGCCGGCTCCCCATACCCTTGAATGGGCAGCCCCAGGTCCTGGTCATTTCCGCCCACCTAGTCTTCGTCCCTTGCCGGGAACTGGACCCTCCCTGGTCCCCCCTTCCCCTGGCTCCCTGTGGGCTCCTCCCAGGTGCGGACACCCACCTGCGTGTGACACAAGCTGCCCTCGGACCCCTTCTCGGCACGGTGGAACTCGCAGCCATGGGGCTCCCGGCGGCAGCTTTTGCACGACTTGTTCTGCTCGAAAATCTCCCTGAGCTCCTGCCCAGAGACGCCTCGACAGCTCCGCCACCCGCCTCCTCCCGCTGCCCTCCGAGCTTTCCCCCAACTCCGCTCCCCGGGCTGCGCCCTCGCCGATGGGGCGGTGTCTAGTTGGGACCGGGGGACATCTGTGCGGATGGAGGGCGCCTAGAGGGGACTGAACAGCTTTTAAAGGTTTACTCTTAGTGTTCCCAAAAGGGGTTGTTCCTCACACACACCAGGGTGGGCACTGCCTCCTTCTGTGGCACCTTTCTCTCCTACAAACCTCTACTTACCCTTTTCTGCCCATCTCGACTGTCACTTAGACGTCCCCATCCACCCCAGCACACGCATCAATAACCCCCAATACTGGGGCTTAAGACATTAATTATCTATCATGACCACCCATCAGCTCCCTGCCGGACAGCTTCAATAGTCACTCAACAAGCAAATACTGAGCACCGCATTCAACGGAACAAACCCTGCCCTGCGGGAGCGGACACTCCAGAACAGCCTGTGCGATTCCTGTGAATGCAAGTCCCGCCTGTGGCCAGTGACTGCGCCGCCAGACAGGCACCGCTCTGGAGGAGAAGACAAACAAGAAAGACTGAGGCGACATGATGGGTGTCACAGAAAAAATGTTGAGCAAAAGACGCCAGGTTCAGAAATAGCAGATACTGGGTGATGCCATCGTATGAAGTTCAAAGTAATCTTTGATGGAGGTCAGGGGGCGTCGCCTTCAGGGCTATCCATGGGGGAGCGCAGCCAGCCTTCCAGGGTGTAGAAACGCTCTGTAATCTTGCTCTCGTAGTGGTGGTCAGGGTGTTTGCACAGGTTGATTCGAATCCATTGATTTTCATGTAAACTCAAGATCTGGACACCTTACTGTATGCAAGTTTTACTTAACATATATATTAGGTATTATTAATAATTATTTCTAGTATATATGTGTAATCATATCTAGTGTGTATGATTAAGTGCTATAGCCTCTTCCTGGTCTCCCTGCTTTTCCACTCTAACCAGTAACTCCCTCCAGCCACTCACACCCCCATTCTCACCTCCACTTTCCCACCCCTCACCTTCTCAGCCCCTTCCCATCAATTCTTCCCAGAACAGCTGGAGGAGTCTTTTTAATAGGCAACTCCCACATGTCATTCCCCAGGTTCAAAGCCACCACTGGGTCTCTGAATCCACTACTTCCCTGACACCAGGGCATTTGCACTTGCTGGCCCTCTGTCCAGAACACCCTGCCCGTGATCTCCGCCTGGCTGCCTCCCTTCTTGCCCCAGGCAGAAGCCCACACCAGCTACAGCAGGCCCCATCACCTGGTTTTACTCTATTCACAACACTTAGGACTCTCTGAAATTATTCACCTTTTTTTTTTTGAGACAGAGTCTCACTCTGTTGCCCAGGCTAGAGTGCCGTGGCGTCAGCCTAGCTCACAGCAACCTCAGACTCCTGGGCTCAAGCGATCCTCCTGCCTCAGCCTCCCAAGTAGCTGGGACTACAGGCATGTGCCACTATGCCCGGCTAATTTTTTCTATATGTATTTTTAGTTGTCCAGCTAATTTCTTTCTATTTTTTCAGTAGAGACGGGGTCTCACTCTTGCTCAGGCTGGTCTCGAACTCCTGAGCTCAAACAATCCACCCGCTTCGGCCTCCCAGAGTGCTAGAATTACAGGCATGAGCCACCGCGCCAGGCCTGAAATTATTCACCTTTTTTTTCAATCATTCATCTCGCCCTGCTAGAACCTCAGCTCTGGGAGGGCAAGGATCTTCTGCTCTCTTGTTCACTGTGTCTCTTAGCCCCTTGGACATTGAAGGTGCCAAATGCACCACTGCTGAATGAATGCGGACATTGCAATACTCTGTTCCACTTCTCTCTCTTATCTCATCGCCTGTTATTTCCACTCTCCCCCACTCCTCTTTGCTATTCCTTAAATATGCCAGCACATTCCCGCCCCTAGACCTTTGCCCTGGCTGGCCCCTCCACCTAGAACGCTCTTCTTCCCGCAGAGATCTCTTCTTAGGAAAGACTTCGCTCCCTTTAGGTCTTTGCTTAAAATTCACTTTCTTGGTACGGTTCCCCCAGCACCCTGTTTAAAACTGCAACTTTTTCTCACACCCCCACTCTGACACCCCTTCATTATCTTTTCTCACCCCAGGTTTTATCGCCTAGGATATATTCTACATTTTACCTGTTTGCCTCATACATTAGCTCCAAAAGGGCAAGGATTTCCACCTATCTTGCTCATGGCCCTATCCCTAACATGGAGAAAAGTAATGTACACATAGTAGGTGCTCAGTAAAATTTGCTGCAAGACTGAATGTCTGTCTCCCTTACCACATATGAGCATGGGCAGGGGAGCTGGGTCACATTCACCTCTGGGGCTACAGCACCCGGCACTGCCCCAGCACAGCTCCCAGGATGAGGGTGTTTTTTCTTTCCTCCCGGACACCCCGCACCCAACACTCCCTGCTGCCGCCCACTTCCGCCTCTGTCCACACCACCTTCCACACCCTCTCACCCTCCCCCAGCAGAACTGGCCGTAGGACAGGGAAGGAGGAGGTGACTGCACCCTCCAGCTTCCTTACCAAAGTTCCCTTTCGTTCCTGGGAAAATGAGCCCCCGTGAGGAGGAAGAAGAGGGAGAGAAGGAGCAGCAGCCGCTGTCGCAGCACCTTAGCCCAGAGGTGGTGGTGGCTTTTCTGAGGTCCGGCTACATACCAGCACCTGCCATGTGACTACCATGTGACTTGACCTGGAGGGGAGGTAATGAGGTGTGAATGCCCTGTCTTAGGGCCCCAAGTCCCTGCTCTCAGCCAAGAGGAACAAGCAGTGCGGGTGAAACGCAAGTTTTCCCAGAATGGCTGCTGCATCCTAGACCGTTTGCTCTGCTCCTCGCGCTGCCAGCAGAACAGCCCAACCCGTGAGTGTGGCTCTGGTGTGAGCAAGATCTGGGCTCAAATCCCAGCTCCGCTGCCTGCTGCCTATGCGATCTCGGGCAGACTTCTTGACCTCTTTGAGCCTTTGTTTCCCCATCTCCAAAACAGAGGATAAGAATAATATAGGCCGGGCGCGGTGGCTCACGCCTGTAATCCTAGCTCTCTGGGAGGCCGAAGCGGGCGGATTGTTTGAGCTCAGGAGTTCGAAACCATCCTGAGCAAGAGCGAGACCCCGTCTCTACTAAAATTAGAAAGAAATTAATTGGAAAACTAAAAATATATAGAAAAAATTAGCATCCCTGTAGTCCTAGCTAACGGGAGGCTGAGGCAGGAGGATCGCTTGAGCCCAGGAGTGTGAGGTTGCTGTGAGCTAGGCTGATGCCACCGCACTCTAGCCCGGGCAACACAGTGAGGCTCTGTCTCAAAAAAAAAAAAAAGAATAATACAGCACTGGGATGATGTAATGCTTAAATTAGGTAGTGTGTATTGTGCTTTGCATACAGTAGGTGCCCAATAAATGGAAGCTGTTATCATCTTTTTTTTTTTTTTGAGACAGCACCTCACTCTGTCACCTGGGCAAGAGTGCAGTGGGTCATGATAGCTCACAGCAACCTCCAACCCCTGGGCTCAGGGCGATCCTCCTGCCTCAGCCTCTCAAGTAGCTGGGACAACAAGCGCATGCCACCACGCCTGGCTAATTTTTCTATATTTTGTAGAGATGGGGTCTCACTATGTGGCCCAGGCTTGTTATCATTACCTTTAGAATTAGAGGGTCTCAGAGTTGGAAGGATTTCAAAAGCGTCTCTCGTCCTGTCCAGTTGTTTGTTATTGTTAGTAAACAGCATTATGAATATTTTGGTTTTCAGATGAGGCGACTGAGACCCAGAGAAGTTACAAAACTTCCCCAAAATCACAAAGCTATTTAAGTAAGAGAAGATGCCATTCCAGTTTTCATCTTTCCACTCCCTTCCTCTAGAGGCCTTCAAGTAGAATTTCAATAACTCCTTCTCTGGAGAAAATGTGCCTGGATGCATTTCCGTAGGTCTTTCTGGCAGGCACAGAACTGCAAACTCAGACCTGCAAGAGCCAAGTCGACTGTGATCAGGACAAAGTAACTGGGTGTCAGGAGCAGGAATGGGTAGTAACACAGAGGACAGAACAGCAACAGACATTTCTGTCTCAGTCAGGGCAGGCTAGGGCATGCAGTGCTAACAACCCACCCAGAGATCCCAGGGGCTGAGCACAGCAAAAGTGGATTTCTTGTTGATGCCTGAGTACAGAGCAGCTGTCCTCCGTGCGGTGACTCAGTGACCCAGGCACCCCCCATCTCATAGTTCCTCATCTCACCACCTGGCCAAGGCGAGGGAAGAGAATTGGAGAATTGCAGATTTTCTGGGTGGTCTGCAGAGGGTGAAGTCAATCCCCACCCAAAATTGGTTTGGATATTGAGACTGAAGATGCCGCACATGCCAAGAACATATGAAAGGCTTATGAATCCCATGATGGAACTTTCCAGGGAGAACAGGGAAGGTCCTAGGATGTGTGAGTGGCAAGAGTTGAAGGCACATGTGGCTTTGACTCTCACTGCGGCTAGGAGGTGAGGCCAGGCTGAGGTTCTCATGAGTAGCCTGGAGTTTGTGTGGTTTGCGCGCTTTGAACTTCCCACCAGTGTCAAGGGAGGGAGCGTGTGGTTTTCTCGTGGGTTTGCCTGGATGGGGCAAAGGGGAGTGGTGGGGCCTGAAAGTGTCACCCGTCAAACATCAAAAATGGAGTCTTCGTTGTTGCATCGCACTTGCTCTCCTTTGCTTCAGCCCAGAAGTTGCGCACATCACTTCCACCTGCTGGCCAGAAATATTCACGCTGGCCCAAGCTTCCTGCAGAAAGACGGTCAGTCCTTCTGGTGCCCAGGAAGAAGAAAAGGAAATGAGACCTGGTGAGTCTGCAGCCTCTGCCTGGGGGGGCGGTGAGAAGGAAGCTAAAGGGATGGAGACCTCACCTCAGAAACAGGCTTCTGAGGGGGGGGCTGAGAGTCCATTTGGGCAGAAATAAGGCTCATCAGAATCGGGGGGAAAGGCTTGGTTCAGGTGGCCTGGAACTTTTGTCTTCTCTTTTTTGTTTGTTTTATTGGTACATAATAATTATAAATATCAAGCTTTTGCCTTTTCAACTTCAAGACCATTCCACATCTCTGCACGTCCAGGAACACAGTGACATTCGCATGCGCAGCTGAATCTGCGTGGTAACGAACAAACCGAAACACGTGTTTATTACTACAGCAAGAAAGGGGGATGCTGAAAAGCTTCCCATCTTGGAGGGACAGAATCACTCAGGACTTACTTGGTTGCAAGTCATAGGAACTCAACCCAAACTGGTTGAGGAAAAATGTGAATTTACTGGCTCGCGTTGTAGTGGACCCCCCAAATGTAGTAGGTTATGATGTTAGATTAGAAATATATTGAGATTTGTGGGTCAACACTTAACTAGACAAGAGAATCGAAGAAATCACGCGCTGACTTTAAATTGCCTCTCTTCTGCCTTCAAGACTGTCCTGAGTTAAAATTTAGCGCCATTGGGAAGAATGTACTCATGTACTTTGTACTAGTGGCTAAGGATAGAAAACAAAGTGATCAAGCCGAAACTGACGCCTTGCCTGTGGTTGAACCAGCTGCCTTGCCTATGGTTGAAGTTTTACTGCGCTTGCTTAACTGAAAAAAGAACGGTCCTTAACCTAACTAATGCTATCTGCTTCTGTAAACCTGCTTGCTTAAAGATTATGATCAGTCCCTCGTAACTGGAGTAGGTGGTCCAAGGCAGGTCTGGGACCCCACGGTTATGGGATGTATGATGTAATTTGTCCCACTTCCCGTCTTTGTGCCACTTCCCTGTGCCTCATGTCACGTAGCCCATCTTAGAATAGTATAAGACCCCCTTGCTTTTTCGGCTAGCCACCATTCTCTGTACCTGTACTCTGACAGGGCAGGGGTGGTCGCTGCCAGCTAATAAAGACTCATAATTTGGCTCAATTCGGTCTTTAAGTGGTCATTTCTCACACTCCGTACTATAATAGCGTAACTTAAAAGTTCAGGCATAGAGCTATCTGGCGTAAGGCACAGCTTGTTCCAGGAGTTAAAAGAAAGACACTATAACCTGGCCCTGTTCTCCTCTGCGTTAGCTTCATTCTGAGTCCACATGGTAATAAGATGGCTGCCAATAACCACACATCCGTGTTCTCCCAGGGTCAAGTCCAGCTCCTGTACAAATCCTAGGCTTCAAGCTGATTGGACAAACTGGGTCATGTGCCCCTCCAAACCTATTGTTAGGATCAGGGCAACAGAATGACTACCCACTGGATCAGTCTTTGTGTCTGGAGGAGTTGGCGCTCTGATGTGAACAGAGCTCTACTCAGCCTCATGGACGGGAAACGGCAGGGGATGGTTTCCCTCCAGGAAATTCAGGGTTACGAAGACACAGGGAGCAGTGGATCTTTGTCATGCAAAATCCATAAATGATATGGCAAATGGGAATTTTAAACAGACTAACCATTATGTCTAATTTAAAGCAATGTAAAGTGTTATTGGCACAACTTTATGAACTAAAAGAACCTCTTAAGCTCTCCCAGCTGACTGAACGGACCCCCTCTTGGTCAAGAGGACTCCAGAAATCCCCTAGAGCTGAGTTGCTGGCCGTGAGAAGAGAGGTCCGACGTGCCCGGACATGCCCCCATCCCTTCTTGGCAATATCCTTTGTAACTCATCAAGAGGCCTAAGGCAAAGCTTAAGCCACACCTGCAGGTCGTCAGTTTCCTGAACAGATCACTTGAGTCTGGGTACAGATCAGGTGACGTGTCTCTGATTAACAGACTTCCTTATCTAACTTAAAACATTCCAAGCCTTTAGACAAAGCTTCATTTTTTTGACAAATTACAAATTAAAGAATCTTTAAACCCACCATAACCTGTAATGCCCCACTTCAAGATGTCCTGCCTTTATGGGCCAAACCAATGTACGCCTTCCACGTATCGATTTATGACTTTACGTGTAATTCCTGTCTCTGAAATGTATAAAACCAAACTGCAATCTAATCGTGGTGAGACCACTTGCTCAAGGTTTCCTGGATGGGGCTCTCTGGGCCATGGTCACACATATTCAGTTCAGAAAAAAACCTCTTTACATTATTTACAGAGCTTGGATTCTTTTCCCTTGACAATTTTTATTGTGTATCCAGTCTTTATTGGTTTTTAATTTTATAAAAGAGTACTTACAAGGCCTTTCATAATTCATTACCAACCTCAGCTCTCTTTACAAGACAATTGTGTTTCAAATGAATTCTACACATTTAAGGAGGGCTTAGTATTCTAGAAGGAGTTTTCCCTACACTTGGAAGGTTTCCTTCTCTGCCAGTGAGGAAAGCAGAATCTACTCTAGGTATTTAAACACAGAGAATTTAACACAGGGAATCAATCAGCTCCTCTGAGGAGCTGAGAAACCAGACAGGAGAGGGAGGCGGCTGGGAGATTAGCAACACTGGAAGCCACCAGTGACCTGGCTTGAGGAGCAATGTGAGAGGCACCGCGAATGCAGCTGGGGGGAGGGGGCGCAGTGGGGGGGGGCTGTCCTAAACGAGCAGGAGCCATGGAGGAGACAAGGAGACTGCTGGTGACGTCGCAAGAAGCAGGGACGGGAGAATTATGTGGTATCCCCCTTATCCTGCCCTGCAGTCTTCAGCCAGACGGAGAACCAGGGGACACGGGAGGCTGGGAAAGCAGTCCCCAGGACACGACGCAGAGCAGGAGGCCCACCGGGAGATGACTGGCACACCGTCCTTCCCGACCCACCTGGCCTCTGTCTCCTCCCGCTCTGTCCCTCTCCCACTCCTCGGGTCTGGCTTCAGGTGCTTAACATGTGGGGGGTTTGGGGAATGGGGGCCAGTCATACCTGCCACAAATTAAGCCCAGGGTAGCGTGATTTAAATGTTCGGGGCAGGAAGACACATGTTTTTTTATTTTCAATCTCCGTGAAACTTTTGCCATTTTACACCTCTTGCAGAAAAGAAAGCCATGACTTGGTCACGGATCTAGATATACTTAGGTGCCCTCCTGAGGCAGCAATGACAACTCCGGAACAGAGATGTCTTCTCTCTCTCTGGAAGGCGGGTGTGGACGTGTGAGGGGGATTGTGGGTAAGAGCCTGGCCTCGGTCCCAGCTTCACCCCTTACTCTGGAAGCCTCAACACTCTACCTGTGAAACAGGCTTAAATATACTATCTGCTGCAACCCCACTGTGACAATAAGATGAGTTAGGACAGTTAAGAAAGCACAGTGTCTGGAACACAGCAAGCGCCCAGTAAACCTGAGCTGTTATCAGGCGACACCTGGAACCTTCGTGGCCCCAGGGCCAGGGAGCCGCCCCGCCTCCGGACTTCCCCGTCTGACCACCACTAACGCCTCACCACCGGGCAGTTTGGGTGGGTGTTTCATAGACTTCAAGCACAGAGAGTCCCACTGACACCCCGACAGCGTGACCTGGGGCAAGTCACACGGCTCCTCTGAGCCTCAGCTCTTTGTCCACACAACCGAACTGATCATACCCCAGAGAGCGGAGACATCATGCACCAAGTCCCGTCCCCACCGCAGGCAGAGCTTCGCATTTATGCCCCACACATTCTCACACCCCCCTAAGGACCTCCACCCTTTTGCTGTCCCCACAAAACATTCAGATACCCCCACTCATTCTCCCCCCCACACCCATCCACGGCACCACAACAGGCTGCCTCCGGCACGCCCGACCCCGCCCCTGCCCCAAGCCCTCCAACCCAAGAGCTGGCCCTGCCCGCCGCTGTCCCCCACACCCTCTCTGCCCCAGCCCCTTCCCGAGCTCCCACAGGGCCACCCTCCGTGAGAAGCTCTTTCGTGTCTCTAGTTTCCCCTTCTGCCGCCCTCCCAATGGAACAACCCCCCAGGGCTCCTCTCCCAGGAAGTGCAGTCAGACACCAGAGCCAGGAAGTGATTTTAATGTCACAGGCGCTGGATTTGGAGCAAGCTGGGGGTACCCAGGGCCTCTGGCCCCAAGGGAGGGAGGAAGGGGCAGCGGTGACCAGTCTGTGTCCTCCTCTAAAACATATGGCACCGACGGGGACACATCAGGTCCTTGGATATGCAATTCAAGCCCAGCAGGCAGGGGCAGATGATGTTGGTGGCTCCCTTGGTCTGCGGGAAATGGGCATGAGAGTTGGGGGTCACCAGTACGCAGGAAGGAAGGGGGCTTAACCTTGCTGGAGACCAGGAGCAAGAACCCGGTGTTGGAGGGAGCCAGACCCGGCGTCTGTGGCTCTATAGCTTATAATTGCATGGGCTCAGGCAAGGTGATGAGCCTCTCCCACTCAGCGTCCTCATCTGTGAAATGGGGATAGTAAGCGTGACAGGGCTGTTGTGAGGACTACATGAGATAAAGTAGGTGCCCATAACGCAAAGACCCTCTGACCACTTCAGCTGTAGGGGCAGGCCACGGCAGGGACCCTGCTGATCCCTTAGGGCACTGGCAGCTCTCGAGACAGGAACATGGAGGCTGGGCCCATCTTCCTTAGAGAGGTTTGGGCCCAGGCCCAGGTGAGCAGGAGCAAGAGGGACCGTGCCTTCTGCTCTCGGCGTTTCTACCAGCTACTAACAACAACGCTTGGTTGAGCACTGTCCTCGCCAGGACTTGTACTCGTCCCAGTAACCCGGTGCAGTAGGTAGTTTAGCCCCACTTTGCAGATGAGGAAACTGAGGCTCAGAGAGCCCGGGTGACCTCTCTGAAGTCATAAAGACAGGGGGTAGAATAGCCAGGATTTAAATTCAAGTCCAACTCCAAAGCTAAGGTCCTGCTACTGCAGTGCCATACTCCTCTCAAGAAATTAGGCCATTTTGGCAGGGAGATGAGGATTGGTAGTGCGAAGGTCTTTTCCCACCTACCTTGCCTCAGTGATATTAGCGTAAAGACAATTATTCATTCAACAAGCATTTGGTGAGCATCTACTATGTGTAGTCACTAAGCTGGGGGCAGGGACTTCATAGATGAATAGAATGCCATCCCTTCCCTTAAAGAGTGCCAACCATCGGGCAGGTGGACGGAAGGCATGGCAAATCAGGGAGACATATGCTCTGCTGAGGGGATGAGCCCAGTGTGCGGGCGCTCTGAGGAGGGAAGGCTTCTCAGAGGAGGTGGCTGGAGTTGTACCACAGGACGAGTAGGAGTTTGCCAGGTGGAAAAGGGAGAGGGGCGCTCCAGACAGAAGGCACAAAAGCAGGGGGGGACACTTGTTTTTTATAACCTCCCCATCCCTTCCCTACTTGCCAGAAGGAGCTGCCCCACCCCCGCCTCACCTGGGGCAAACAGACCATAGTTTTTCTGGCCCTGGGGGCACAGAAGGCTCCACCAGAGTCCAAGTCCATGAGGCAGCAGCCAGTGTAGCACTCAGAGCGGTGGAAGCACTTGTCCCCGGTCATCTGTGGGGACAGCCAGGATGTCTGCCAGGCTGGAGACAATCCCGGAGAAGCCATAAGATTGTCACCCCCAGGTCCCACCCCACACCCCTCCCCCAGTAGGGCTCAGGGGAGCAGGGAAGATGAGAAAGGGGGCGGGGCCCCCCTCACTTCCGTGGGTCCCAAGAGTGTCCTGTGCTGGCTGGGGGGGACGGGGGGAGAGGCAGATACGCTCAGATCACACCTGAGCGGTGGGGCAGAAAGGGAGGCAGGGAGAGAGGGGGAGGGAAGAAAGAGTCCCTGTGCCTAAGGTCACTAGGCATGGTGGGGAGGCGGGAAGGACAAGCGGGAGACACGGGAGCAAGTGGGGAGGATTTGGAAGTGAGCCCAGGGCTGAGACCATGGGGAGAGGCGCTGGGTGGGGGAGCTGGGAAGAGACGGTGCTGGTCATGTGCCAATTTCTCTCACCTCCAAGGCCGTCAGGGGAAGGTGACACGCCTTCGAAGTCCCTTTGGGAGCGCCCCAAGCTTCCAGCCTGGGCAGAAATCCCTGGTTTGGGGGTGGTGCCGGTTCCCACCTCTCGCTCCAAAGCTACCCTGCGCCTCGGCTCCACTGCCTGGGATGCCCCGGCTGCCACTCCTGTCGCATGGCAGAACGCTCAAGAAGCCTTCTTTCGGCTCACCTTTTTATCGGGCACAAGCCCGCCCCAGCAGAGGAGCAGGACCCCCGCCAGGAGCACGAAGGCAGTGGCCATGGGCCTGGGTGGCAGAGGTCGGGTGGGGATCCGGAGAGACCGCGGGAGAAACACCCTTTCCCTGCCACATGACCCGCTCCAGCCACCCTCGCGGAGGAGGGCGGACAGGACGTTCTGGCGCTCAGACTGCCTGGCCCACGGCCACGGCTGCCCAGGCGGCCCCCCAAGCCTCGGGGAGGGTGGAAGGAGGAAGGGCGCTCTGGCCTCCCACAGGCAGGATTCTAGACTGCAGAGGCTCTAGGGCCTCCTTATGTGTTATTTCCAAATAAAAGCTGGTTTTTTTCTTTAGAGACAGGGTCTCCCAGGCTGTAGTGAGGTGGCGTCATCACAGCTCGCTGGATGTAGCCTCGAACTCCTGGGCTCAAGCAAGCCTCCTGCCGCAGCCTCCCAAGTAGCTGAGAGTACAGGCAGGCTCCACCACCACCGCTGGCCTCCAAATAAAAACTTTAAACTGTAAAATAAAACTCTGTTTTTAAAAACTACACAAAACTGGCCTGGAACAATTGCTCAGACCTATAACCCCAGCACTTGGGAAGGCAGGAGTTGGGATCACTTGAGCCCAGGAGTGCAAGACCAGCCTGAGCAACACAGCAAGACCCCATCTCTACAAAAAATAGAAAAATTACACCACACACCTGTAGGCCCAGCCACTGGGGAGGCTGAGGCAGGAGGATCGCTTGAGCCCAGGAGTTCCAGGAGCTGTAATTGTGCCAGCCTGGATGACTGAAACGGACCTTATCTCTTAAAAAAAAAGAAAAGAAAAAAAAAAGAAAGAAAGCTACACAAAACTTATATGTTGAAATAAAAATAACTTCCTTCCTGTTACTGATTCTTTCTCTGCCCTTGCTGCACCAAATCGCCCAGCGATTTTTCGGGTACCCCGGTCCCACGGTCCGGTGCTCCTCACACCTCTCTGGGCTGCAGTGTCCCCATTTGAAGCAGCAGCAGGTCGGACCGGATGGCCTCTCAGCCCTAGATCTCCTCCAGTCCTAATGCCTCTATGAACTGTCTAAGAATTTGTGAATTGTGTGACAGTCACCATGTGGGTGCAAAACGCGGGGGCAGGAGAGAGGAGAGCTCGGAGGGAGGGGTTAAAGCAGCCTGCACACCACGTGCGGGACCGGGGCCAGACTTCCTCAGGACTTCCCTCGAGATCAGACTTCCACCTCACCCCACCTGCCTGCTTCTGCTTTTATTTTTTAATTTTTATTTATTTATTTTTAATCATTATGGGTACGTTATAGTTGCATATATCGGTATGATAATGTGATATTTGGATACAGGTGTACGATGCGTAATAATCAAATTGGGGTGATTGGGGTGTCCATCACCTCAATTGTTTATCATTCCTTTTTTTTTTTGGGGGGGGGGACAGAGTCTCACTCTGTTGCCCATGCTAGCTCACAGCAACCTCAAACTCCTGGGCTCAAGCAATCCTCCTGCCTCAGCCTCCCAAGTAGCTGGGACTACAGGCATGCGCCACCATGCCCGGCTAGTTTTTTCTATATACTTTCAGTTGTCCAATTAATTGCTTTCTAATTTTAGTAGAGATGGGGTCTCGCTTTTGCTCAGGCTGGTCTCGAACTCCTGAGCTCAAACAATCTGCCCACATCGGCCTCCCAGAGAGCTAGGATTACAGGCGTGAGCCACCGCGCCCAGCCGTGTTTATCATTTCTTTGTGTTAGGAACCTTCCAATCCCACCAACTCTTTCAGTTATTTTAAAGTACACCATAACTTATGGTTCGTGCTTTTTAAAATTTTGCTTAAGAAAAGATCTGAGGAGCCCCGTCTTGGTGGAAACTTAGGTCTTTTCTCCAGAAATAGCAGCCCCCACTGCGCTCAGGGGGCTTTGTATCCGTTATGTCACGAGCCCTCCCTGTCTTAACACTGGCTGTCCCGGACTAATTAACGCTAGCTGTTCCAACAGAACTCCGAAATTTCTGGGGCTTGGCGCAATAATGCTTCATTTACCGCTCACGTGAAGTCTGACTTGGGGCAAGAGACCCTTCTTCCGTCTTGTGGCCGTGGGTCTGGAGGCCTGGCCTCCGGGGTTGCTGCGGAAGGGGAAGAGACAGACGGAGGGAGCACACAGACACCTGCGTGCGTGAGCCAGGTGGCACTTCCTTGCCAAACAGACCATCGGCCAGAATGAGTCACATGAACCCAACCTTCTGCAAGGCAGGCTGAACAATTCAAGGGATTCTTGGAGCGTTTCGTGTGCACTGTTGCTTCTGCTGTGTCAGTGTCGTCTTTGCCTTACAGACAAGGAGCCTGAGAGCTCAAGGTGAAGTCCCTTGTCTGTGTACCACGACTAAATGGCTGAGTCAAATACAAATCCGAGGCATTGGAGCTGTGGAGTCCAAGCTCTCACCAGTGTTCTACACGGCCTTGGGCAGCCAGAAGTCTTTGTCCCCAACAATGGGATTCCCGTCATTACCGTGTCCCCTCCCTCCGGCAGTCACGGTCTAAACTCTCTTCAGATCTGTATTCAGCCACCTTGGTTGGCCGGTTCTGGCCTGGTCAGAGCCACTTACGCGGTACAGTGTCCCTTGTGAACTGGAGAGGAACCCGAGGTGAATACTTCCTGTGTCATTTACCACTGTCCCTTGCCCATCCCCTTGCCAGTGTTGGATCCTTGGTGAGTACTGCTGACAGCTTAGGAAAAGGGCGAATTTGAGGGCAGGAGGCCAGCAGCTGTATGTCAGGGTCGGCAGCCCCTGGGAAGTCCACTAAAGGCCTGAGAGGGCGGCGAAGCCCCTGAAATTCTCTGCAAAATATTGTGTGCGTGGCTCCCCCCACCCCAGACCAGAGAGGTGCAGTTTTCCTCAGAAATGACTGGTGCAGAACTTGTATTTTAAGGCGAGGAAACTGCAGCCCAGAGAGAAAAGAGACTTCTCCAGGTGACTGGGCTGTGAGCAGCAGAGCCAGGCCCAGACCCCAGACTCCTGACTCCAAGTCCTGTGCTCGTTCTCCTGTACCAATGGCCTGTCTCCAAAACCCAGCCGGGCCCGGTCACAGGCACAGGTCCAGGACGCGTCTGCGGTGGGTGGGGTGGGAGCCAGCTCACCAGGATGTCCAGGGCAGAGGCTGGGAGGAGGTCACTGAACCACCTGACCTGCAAGCCTGGCCACAACTCTGCCCCTTGGCCAGACCCCAAAACTGGCCACCTCAGACGTCAGTGAGAACAAGGTTCAGTTAAGGGCGGAGGAGCACCTCGCTAGTGGACCTCTGTGCCCCAACTCTCTGTCCCTTCACCTCCCTCCTCTGACATTCTCTGGTGTCTTCTTCGCTCCTGCATCTTCCTGGTGGCCCAAGTGGTGGTTTCCATGACAGTGTTCTCCCTGGTCTGCAGCAAAATGAAAAAAATAAGGGTAATGTAGTAGTGTTTTTGTTAAAGGTAAGTATATTTAGTTTAAGAGCAATTCTTTATTCTGAAATTACATCCTTCCTACTTTTTTGGTGCTAAAATGGACTTTTAGGAAGTAATGGCAATGATACAATAGTTTTGTTTCATTTTCTATGTTGTCATTTGGTCAAATACACAAATTCTGTCAGTCCCCATAAGTTTTTGGAAGTTTTATCAGTCTGTGAAATGCAAAATAAAATTCTGGAGGCAAATGACCTAGTGGAAATTGCCCATGACTCAGTCCATTCCCGAAGGATCTCTCAGAGTGCCCTGGGCAGGGTGATGGACAAGTCAGTGCCTGAGAGTTTGAAATGGCGAGACAGATCAGCAAAGGCTTCCTAAAAAGACCACGGGAGGAAACGTGGGGAGGTGCAGAGGTGGAGGCACCGAGCTCCCACGCAGGGCGCCCAGGACGTCCTGGGGCCGAGCAGGAGGGGCCTCGAGGGGGCCTGGGGTTGGGGCAGGCGGAGGCTCAGGGATCCCAAGCAGGGGTGCCGAGTGAGAGTGAGCAGAGCAGGCGGATGGGACAGCGAGGAGAGGGTGTCCACTGTGTCTGGAGGGACGCAGACTCAGGGCAGGCAGTGCTCCAAGAGAGTGACCCCAGTGCAGGTGGCTCCTCAGTGGGAAGTCAGGGCGGGGGCCCTAGCCTGTGAGCCAGGCGCAGGGGCGAGGGTGGGGTTGCCCTGCCCTGTCGGTGAGAGTGAGAGGCCCAGCTCCCCCGAGGGAGATCGGTTCAGGCCCAGCTCACCCCCTGCTCACCCACACGCGCACTGAGCCGGGGGCAGGGCTCGGAACACAGAGTTCTCGTTTTATTTCGTCCCAGGACAGGCTGGCCCTGGCGAGGGGCTATCAGCTCCGCTTGGCAGGAAGACAGGCCTGAAAGGAGAGGAGGGCGCTGACCGGGAGCCTCTTCCCAGGCCTGGCTGTGCCCTCAGGCCCTGGGCCCGGGAGGACAGAAGCGGGCAGTGATACCTGGCGGCCAGGTGTGTGGCCCCCTTGCCTTCCACCCATGGAGGTGATGGAGCTTCTCCAAGCAGTAGCCTAGGACGAGGCCTTCCTCAGAGCGGCCGAGTAGGGCTCCCCTCAACCTCTGTGTTCAGGAAATGTTCACGCAGCAGAGATGTCCCCAGGGAGGACACAGCAGGAGGATGCCCTGACCTGGCGTTCTGCCCACACTGTCCCTTGCAGGGCGGATGCACAGACTCGCTGGCACCAGGTGAGCCGAGGCTCTTCCTTCCCCCACTCCATGAGTCTGAGCCACATCAGTACGCGTCACTCTGGCAGTGAGGGCCCCTTGGTCACCTCAGGGAGCCGTGGGGTGAACTCAACTCCTTTAGCCACCAGTGAAAGAAACACAAGCCAAACTAAGTTGTGTAAAAAATGAAAGCCAAAAGGTGCAGTGTTGGGTCTGTAGCGACGCAAGCCTGGCCCTGGGCGTCCAAAGACACGCACGTTGACACTAGGTGTCTCCGCAGCTCCGGCCTTTGTGGCGGCCTCTTTGTCTCTGGGAGGGAGACTGCCTCTCTGTGGACAGTGAAGGGAGGGAGGCTAAGCCGGACAAAGCTCCACGCGCCTCCCTTCAGTGCCCGTATAGAAAACCCTGGAAGAACAGGGGAGCCAGGGAACTTCTATTGACGGACCTCATGGAGCCTGAACAGGGCAGGCTCCCAAAGCCAGGGAGACGGGAAATGGATGCCAAACAGAATTACAGGTGTCTGTGACATCCCAAGTTGCCACACGGAGGATTGTTCTGCTTTAGGACCACACCTGGATTCAGGAATGGCTCCTCGAGGGCAGGAAGGAGCCATGGACATGAGCCTTTAGCCAGGGCGACACCAAAGGAAGGGCACTGGAGACTCGTGCTCACCACACCCCAACCCCAAGAAGCCTTGAGCTACATTTTATAGACCAATGCATTTCAATCACTTTTGGAGTACGCAACACAGTAAAAGATACATTTCATTCAGGTGTCAGACAACTGATATTTGTTATTGTCATCCGTTTCAGTTAGTTGGTATCTGTGCCGTGCTGGTTGCTGGATATTTTGATTATTATCACTGCAAACGTGTGAGTATGTGTGTGTGTACATATACACAATGTGTTCATGTGTGTATGGAACTAAAGTTTCACAAAACAATACTTACATTTACTGTATGTGATCTTCTCTGAGATTTTCTATTCTATTTCATCTTTTATTAAATAAAAATGCTGGTTAGTGAGAAGGGGAGAAGAAAAAATGCATCTGGGCCCGGCGGCTCACAAGCCAAGGTAGGAGGATCACTTGAGCCCAGAAGTTTGAGACCAGCCTAAGCAACAAAGCAAGACCCCATCTCTACAAAAAAATAGAAGAAGTATCTGGGCATGGTAGCATGCACCTGTACTCCCAGATACTGAGGAGGCTGAGATAGGAGAATTGCTTGAGCCCAAGAGTTTGAGGTTGCAGTGAGCTGTGATCACACCACTGCACCCCACTTTGGGTGACAGAACAAGACCCTGTCTCAAAAGAAAAAAAAAAAAGCTGAACAAGCCAAGCTACAGCAGCCCCCACTGGAACAGAATAAAGGTGTGGAGATGGCCCAGGTTACCTGTGATGGGGTAAAGTTAGGTTTCTACTTCCTATCTGAAAATTTTCCAATTTTTACAGCATTGAGGGCCAACTTATGCTTTTTATTTCTAAGCTTCTCTTTCATATAGATCTAATACATTGGTTTTTTACAAATCAAATTTCCAGTGGTCAAGGGTGTTACCCCCTCTCTGGGAATTTGAACTTTCCCCCTCGCCAACACACTGCACTTTTGCACCCACCTTGGTCCACTCTCCGGCAGGTAAGCTTCCACTGACTGAACCCTTCGTCACCCTCTTCTAGCAACAATCAGGAGCGAATGATCCTCCACTCTGTGGCATCAGTGTGCCCAGGAACCAGGAAGTGCCGATACGCTTCTCTGTCCTCTCCCAGTCGCTGGCAACTGGAACTTGCTCAGCCCTTTTCGGACTTCCACAGTAATCGTAGCCCTCCTCCCTAAAAGCAGTTGCTTCACAAACAAAATACTTGCCATTTGGGGAAACCAAGGCAAGAGATGGCTCTGGGAAAACTGGTGGATAGGCAAGCTCACCTCCCCTTTCCAAGTCCTCTGATGGACCAAACTCACTCCCTTCCCTGGGACCCCTGCTCTCTGCTCACCTGCCAGCTCCTCTTAGAGAGGATGCAATGAGAGCACTCAAAACTCAGTAAACGTCTGTCAAATAAATAAATTATAAAATAAACAAATCACGAATAATGGAATCTCATTTACTAAGGCGGGGCTGTAGGATATACAAATAGGTTTGGCTGTGATCACACCGCTGCACGCCAGTTTGGGTGGTAGGATAAATGGCTTACTATAAGATAGAAGTTTATTTCTCTTTCATGTAACATTCTGAGTATACACCGTTCAGGGAGGATATGGCAGCCCCTTAGCCTCGGCAGTCCAGGCTTCTTTAATTTTGTTGCCCTGGCGTCCACAGGTGTTGCCCTGGCATCTACAGGTATTGCCATCGTCAACATGGCCCAAGGTTGCTTGCCAACCTGCTCATATTTCACTCAGTGAAATGGAGGACCTGGAGGGAGGGGCAGCCTCTAAGGACTTTTCCATTCCATTGACTAGTCATAGTCTCGTGGCCACACCTAGCCGCAAGGAAAGCTGGGGAACGTAGTGTGCATTCCAGGTGGTCATGCGCCCAGATAAAAATCAGGCACAGGCCAGAGTCTAGCAGTCTATGCCATTTGGGGTAGGGGGCAAATAAATACAATATGCAGGCTGAGGTGGGGTATGTTTGCTTTAGTTCATTTTATTTTTTAAATTGGCACATAGTAAGTGTACATTTTTAGGGGGCACATAGTGATGTTTTAATACAGATAATATATAGTGATCTGATCAGGGTAATCAGCAAATTCATCATCTCAAACATTTATCATTTCTTTGTGTTGGGAACGTTTAATATTCTCCTTCCAGCTATTTGAAACTATATATTATTGTTAACTATAGTCATCCTATAGTGGTGTAGAACACTAGAATCCATTCCTCCTATCTAGCTGTAATTTTGTGTCCTTTAACAAATCTCTCCCTATCCCCGCTTTCCCCTCCTATCCCCAGCCTCTCGAGTCCTCTGTTCTACTTTTGCTTCTATGAGATCAACTTTTTTTAGCTTCCACATAGGAGTGAGAACATGTGGTGTTTAACTTTCTGTTCCTGACTTATTTCACTTAGCATAGTGTTCTCCACTTCCATCCGTTTGTTTCCGCGGATGACAGGATTTCGTTCTTTTTGTGGCTGAATATTATTCCATGGTGTATATACACCACACTTTCTTTATCCATTCATCTGTTGTTGGATATCTAGGCTGGTTCCACATCTTGACTACTGCGACTAGTGCTGCGGTAAACATGGGGGCGCAGAGGTCTCTTTGATATACTGATTTCCTTTCCTTGGGGTAAACGCCCAGTAGCGGGATCGCCGGATCATATTTCTATTTGTAGCATTGTGAGGAACCTCTATACTGCCTCCATAGTGACTGTGCTACTTTATATTCCTGCCAACAGTGCCTAAGAGTTCTTTTTTCTCTGCATCCTCGCCAGCATTTATTTTTTGCCTTTTGATAATAGCCATCCTAACTGGGGTGAGATGACACCTCATTGCGGTTTTTTTTTTTTTTTGAGACAGAGTCTCACTGTGTTGCCCAGGCTAGTGTGCCATGGCATCATCTTAGCTCAAAGTAATCTCAAACTCCTGGCCTCAAGCGATCCTCCTGCCTCAGCCTCCCAAGTAGCTGGGACTACAGGCATGCGCCACCATGCCCGGCTAGTTTTTTCTATATATCTTTAGTTGTCCAATTAATTTCTTTCTATTTTTAGTAGAGATGGGGTCTCGCTCTGCTCAGGCTGGTTTCGAACTCCTGAGCTCAAACAATTCGCCTGCCTCGGCCTCCCAGAGAGCTAGGATTACAGGCGTGAGCCACCGCGCCCGGCCGATTTTGGTAATTCTTGATCCTGGCTATCTATTAGAATCATTTGGGGAACTTTTTAAAAAATTACCAATGCTCTGGCCCCAGAATAAATCCAAATCTGTAGCTGATGGGGTTGGGGTG